>JAIGNY010000644.1:885000-887500 GCA_020152595.1 Chiridota heheva
AGTCAAAGTTTTGACCACAAACTTTAAATTATATTGCTAAATTCTTTATTATAATCTTCATGTTAACGAAAAAATAATGGCCTATAAAATCAAAAAATGTATGTATAAGAAGACTAGGCCTATACATTACATGGATTACACAAATGACTACTGAATCAAACCCATTGTTTTCAGTACTTTGATTGATTAAAAGAATAGTTATCCCCGTAAAATGGCTGTTTTGTTTTTAGGTCATAATTAAAGGATACGGTTAGAATATATTTACTGCTAAATTTCCGTCGGACGTATTGCTCAATAATAGATGATTTGCCGACCTCCGGGTCACCGACTACTACAATCTTGTACAAAAAGATTTCTGACGTTATATCATCTGGCTGATGAGAATACATAGCGCCGACTGAAGATCGTTGTAACTACTTGCATACGTTTGTTCAAATTTGCTGGAAAACGAAGCAAAACAAAATGATGTTTATCATAATAATGAACAGGATCATTTCTAGCAACGACGTAGCTCTGGCCTATCCCAACCCTCTTGGGACTGAAGGTTTGGGGAAGCATTGGAGTATGTTTGTCCCCTATTTATCTCCCTATTCTTTAGCCACTTTCTTCAATACCCCTCTACACAAATAGTGATTGTAATGATTTTGCGCTAGATACTACGATGGACAAGGGGGACATTTTCCCAACAAGAAGGGGTTGCTATCTCTTCTCAAGAAAAATCATCAGCAAAAATATGTCCCAGTTTGGATACGGACATTTTTATTTGGAAAATTTTGAAAATAAACTAGACAAATACACTAGTCAGAAACGAAAATTTGTTCTTACTCTTTGTTTTTTTATATTCTTAATTTTTTACGACTAAAAGGTGGTTTCGAAGGGTCTGGCACATAACACGGCCCAAAGTATATCGAATACCCCGAGCTATCATGACGTCCCATTAAATTGATACAATTAAGAGCTTTTATTAGTCTATCAGTGCTATTCCAAGATCAGGATTAAACAACATATTAATCGGTTTGCCTACTTAGTTGAGTGTGAGTTATATCAAGTTCATTAACTGTTTGACGACAACCGTAACAATAGCGTTCTGTACAATCGGAAATCCCCTCCGCACACATAACGCTTGTGTCGAAACATCCACGTTCAAAGGTCAAACTTTGCACAAGCGGAAGCCAGCTAAGCTATAAGCTTTTACTGTAGAGAAAATGAATAGTTGTATACGTTGTTGAATATGGCATACTTTTATTATGAAAATAATTCGCGAATCCGACGGAAAATCTACAATGTACACTGAAAGTAAATGATTATTTCAACAGATAAATGACTTTCATGAATTGTTTTAAAGTTACCGTGAGCTTGTGTATTCCTGTATGTCTATTTGTGCAGTCAAAATCGGAGCCTGATCTGAATGCTTTTATCATGCATGTTGAAAAAGCAACGGTTCCGTTTATCGCAAACAGTACCGGAAAACAGCAGGGAAAAGTCCATGTTTTTAAATAGGAAAAATGTTAACCTGTAAGTGGAAGTATTATTGTTGGCATATCCTCATGGATTCTAAATATATGTACATACGGGGTTGATAAATCGATAAGGACGAATGTTTTCACTGCAGGATACTTAGAAATATCTTTTTTGGGAAAGGTGAAAGACTGTAAAACTGTTTGATATATTCATTGTGCTGCTGAAATGGTGAGTATTACTTATTGTAGATCAGCGTTTTTTGTTATGATGAACTTTTCGGGGAAGGGAGAGGGGGGCACAAGGATAAAAAAACCTGGACAAGGCTCAATTACTTATCAATTTTTAGGAAAGTTGATAGAATAGCTTTGCAAGACTGAATTGTGGTTTCGTACAGGCGTTCTTTATCTAGGAAAATATATCTCCGGTTTTCCGCCATCTTTGCTCTATTTACCCCGGCTATTTACCAGATAAAAATGTCAAAACCGGCCCTTTAGTTGCAGCTCCATTTTTTTTTTTTCGGCCTGTGGTATTTAATCCATCGTGCGAATGATGATTTTACACACTGATCGGCCACTAATCGTAAATTGCTCTCCTTTTTGACTGTACGATTGGGCTTGAATAATTCCCGTGAATTACAGGCACGAAATAAAATAAAATGTTTTATTTTACTTAGAGTGTAAGGTTCTTGAGCAAATGGGCAAAGCACGTTCTTTTAAAGTGTATGTCAATACTACATCTTGATAAATGAACAAAAATATGCTTCCAGTAATTTAGGAAGAGACAATCAATTTTGAAAGAAGTACACAAAAATTGTCTTTGATTTGCCTTTATGACATCACATTGTACGCTGGGAGGTCACTTTTCAACACACCCGCATAATCTTTGAAATGCAATTACTACCAAACGGAAAAAGATCAACATGATTTTACACCAAATTGTTTCTTTCCGAGTCCTCTAACGACAACTTGCATGAATATTCTTGTAATGGGGGTTGAATTGATTCCATTAGGCCGTGGGACGTACGGCAAAAATGGCTTAG
>JAIGNY010000644.1:892500-944869 GCA_020152595.1 Chiridota heheva
TTGTTGTTGTCATGTTTTCCAAATATTTCTTTTGAATTTTTAAAGTTTGAGATTTAACTGATTGCATCGCAGGTAGTCAGATCTATCAATCGGAGGGGAAGCACATTTGAACGACTGTTGGACGACTTTAGACGTACCCCAGAATGATAAACCTTCTTTTCTTTAAAGTTTTTAAAGATTAAGCAGATTTCAGCTGTTTTCTTGCACAATATTTTGTCGTTAAGTACTAAGAGCTAGCAGGAATACATACGGAAAGAGCGGATCATACGGCAACATGTATATAAGTGTAGTGCGTATATTAGTGCGCTGTGTTAGTAAGTAGGTCTGTTTACGTCAGGTGCATGTGAAGCTTCCCGCGAGAATCGGGAGGGGGAGGGGGAGGGGGGTATGTGGATGTCAGGGAAATGGGTGTTTTGGTGGAGATATCGGGGTGGGTGAATGCATTAGATTGTGTTTGGGTTATAATGCATCTCAATTTGACGTGATCAGAACGCTTTGTTTGGATGTGGAAGGAGTTTGGCAGGACATTGGTGTGGTGTGATCCTATGTTTTTCTTCTAATATTAGTCAAGTAGTCGGCAAATATCAAGTTTGGACAGAAAGAGGATTGGAAACTAATGATCGCGCCGTATCTGATACTAGGAGGACGCGGGAATGGTTACTTGACTTTTCTGTCAAGGGAGTTGCGTGGCTCTCGATTCAGGCCACCCCTAGCCGTGCAAATGTGAGGTAGGCCAATTAGACCCCCTATTCATTTAAAGTTTCGATTCTTTTTATAGACAGGTAGGTGGGTACCGTCTTCCGCCCTACAGTGACTGTTGGGACAAAGCGCCACTCTTTCCCCGTCTAAAATGGCTCCCTCACATTTGCACGGGCTAATCTCAAGCAAATCCCCAAGTGTTTACCCGACTTGTGTGTGCAGAATTTCTGGCCATTTCCGCCTCGATACAATCAAATTTACACCACTCAATTGCGAATTTCTGAAGTTTTGCTGACGATTCAACTGTAAATGCAATAATTTAAGATTTAGAGCTCTCCTTTAAGTGCATAATGCAGAAGTTTTTGAGCGACTTTCGGTCAATGCCAGCACTCGTAGAGACGGCCATTTTACTCTGAGACGCAATCTGTACGTGATTATTTACGTGCGCTGTGATTTGTTGACTGGTCGAAATCTATCCACATTGAACTAAGTGTCTTTATTACGAAGGCTGCGATTGGACAATTGTAGGCGTAAATAAACCTCGAACTTGACCATTGAAGTGCCGTTTTTGTGATAGATTCCTTGCAAATTGATTTTTTAAATGTGCAAGTATTGAGCGTGGGTCAATTAGTTTCTATTTCCAATAATATTTTCATTATTATCCAGCTAAAAAAAGGTGTCCCCAGTGTGTGTTGTTGCACGGAATGAAACGAAATCGAGGTACGTCCCACGGCCTAATAATATATACACGCTAACAAGTTGGACAAAAATGATGATCTACTTGTTAAATGGACAGCTTCCTGCTACCATACAGAGCACCTTCTGTGAACAAAAAGGGAGGATCTTGAAGTAATAACCTCGTAATGGGTCTCTTTTATTTTCATTGCAGGCTGCTGTCGGCGAGAACAAGAGGCAGATTTTGAAAATCCTTGTAATTGGTGACAATGGTGTAGGAAAGACCAGTTTCATCAAACGTTACACACAACGTTACTTCTCCGACCATTACAAGGCTACCGTATCCTTTGCGTTATTTCTGCTTCCGAATGGACTTTCACATCCTATTTTCTCTTACTCAGTTCCTCTTGCATGAATGTGTGCGCTAAGAATATACCGTTAACAACGTACGGTTAGAATTTTGTGCTGAGAAACTTATTTCAATTGGGCACGGCATATTCTTCGAGACAAGAGCCTAAACCGACTTAATCCATGTGAATGTTGGAATCTACGATTGATAGACTTCTGCTTTCGATGGATTTTCCCATCCTGTTTTCTTTTACTTTGTTTCAGTTTTTCTTTCACTTTGTTTCAGTTTTTTCTTTCATTGATACAGGCGCGGCGGAGCGTTTATATTATTGGGTAAGCGGGCTTAAACAAGCGATAACAATTTTGGGTGGCTAATTAGGTCGGGTAACGTGTTAACATATAGTCACCAAAAATTATTGGGGGGTTAACCCCCCCCCCACCCCTCCCCACTCTTCCCTTTTAGTCCTCGGCTCCACGGCCCCTGCATAGATATGTGCGCGATTAATACACAGCATAGCAACATACTGTTTAAATATCATTCCGTATGAAAATATATAATATAAACCTGTAAACACAAATGTTGCAATGTTGCTGTACGATTGATAGACTACTGCTCTTGGATGAACTTTCCCTTTTGGTTTTATTTTACTTGGTTTCAGTTTTCTCTCCCATGAATATGTGCGTTAATGAATACATAGAACAACGATTTAACTATTGTGACGATGGGAAACTGATCAGCTTTTTAAACTGAAGTTAAATATAACTCATCCTTCAAGGGAGGCAGGTAGCTCAGTCGGCTGAGTTTACGAATGAGATGCTGCAGGTGCCAGGCTCAAATCCAACGGCGGTGTATACGCTGACATCAAGCGTAGAGGTGTGTCTTCTGCATCACACCTTTTCTCCTTTGTGAAACGTGGGCAATGGTCGGGTGGCGCTTACTGTCATTTGGAGGGAAGGTAAAGCCGTCGGTCCCGATGGTAAGAGTTTCACCTCATGGCTGTTTCTCTGAAAATGTATTGAAAGGGGCAGGGTATTAACACCGTTGTTCAACCACTTTCCATCCTGGCAAATTCATCGGATACACATTGAAATCTAGTCATTGTAACTTACGTGTGCTTTCCCTGGCATCTGCCTAAAAGTGAAATACAAAACACAGGCCTAACTGGTTCTAAGCCACGCCCTAAAATGAGAATGTTTTTCATATTGTTAATACAAAAGGAGCAAAGTATTTTAAGAGCTGTCTTTCGTTCCATTTGTTCATATATTATATAATATGATATAATAAAAACGTTTTTGAACTTTTATCACATTCTGTGGAGTATGGGAAGTGGATGAAATTGGTTATTGCGAAAGGTTGTTATTTTAATAAATACCTTTTTTTCAGTCTGATGTTTTAAAACAAAAGAAAGAGAAAAAGCGAAGAATTTAGAAGAAAAAGCCTTGTGGTAATGGTCAGATGGTTGAGTTGATCAATTCAAGTTATCCTACCGAACATGAATGCAACTTTTTGTGCGTGCATTTATACATTGTAGCTGTATATAGATTCTTCTATTCGAAACAGCTTCCGAAAATTGAGATTCAGGTTGTTTGCTTTGCGTTGCATCCTTGATTTAGCACCATATATTATGCCGTCGATCAAGGGTATTTTCCAGATTGGTCAAGAAGATAAAATAGATTTGTAGCTGACCATAACCTACTTTCAAACAGTCAAAGCAGATAGGCTAATTGTTGATATTTGTCTATCAGTCATGTGTTCACGATGTTTACGAAACGATAGCTGATTGTTTGTACGCCACCATGGGCTTAAAGAATGGGTAAATTAGTACACACGTGACACTGAGAAACATTCGTTATATTGTTTTGAATTTAATGAAAAGAGGCTCATGAAATTAAAAATGATTTTCATCAACTCCTATTCAATTTCTATTTTAGTAATAAGCAGGTGAGAATTAAGTCGGAGATGGGAGATAATTCCAGGAGCTTCCTTTGATTGAGTGAGTCCAGGTATGTTAAATATTATCTCTGGTAGTCTATAATATAAGGGTGTTTCAGCTGACGTTACGAGATCATTTGACTTTGTTTACATCGACATTTTGTCGGGCGAAACCACTGTCGTCTGCTGTACACTTTATTAAACTTACACACGTTTGCATGTTGCTACGTAAGATTAATTTTGCTGGGATCTTGCTGCGCCATTGGTTGCACTAATAGATGTGTGCGGGGGAATAAAAAGACATTTTCTCGATTTCTATCTGATCCTGATCGACGTTCAAAGTGGGTTTCTGCTGTACGATGCAACGGCTTTCAACCTAGGTTGCACACTGGGATTTGCAGCGAGCACTTAATCAGGTATGTAGGTTTTGTCTGAGTATAACGAATAATCAGATGGCATTAACGTTAAAGCTACTCTTTGTATACCCGGTGAAAATATAACTTAAGGAAAATATGAAGAAAAATCGTAAGCGAGCAAAAAAAAATGCAATCAGTAAAATTCGCTAAACTGGTACTAGTAATTTAGCATGTAGTACGTTGTATGTGTGATGTGGCTGAGTTTTGTGAAGACACGTGAAACGCAACCACGCCGCTGCCCTACAAAATAGAGTCCAGTTGAGTTAAGAGTCACGTGATAAAATCTCTCTATTCAAACACTTCACAAAGTTTATGCTTTTTTTATATCAACATTCAATCGATATTTTCTTTAACGACCACTGATAGATAGGAGTAGATTTTGCTCTAAAGGAATTAGACTGGGACGCCAACACGAAAATTCAGTTACAGTTTTGGGACTTGGAAGGTATGTTCTGTTTATAATAAAAATGAATTGAAACTTATTATTATACGTTATGCAATTTTCTTACAAATCCAATTCACTGAATTGATTCGTAAGCAGTTAAAGGATTAGTTCAGTGATGAATAATCTTTTATGAAAGAGGGTTTTGAAGAACCTAAAATGGTAAAGAACCTTCTTTAATATCTAAATTCAATAAAGAATATATTCTAATGTAGAAGTCTACTGTAGAAGTCTACTGTAAGACTTGTAAGCTATTGATGATGAAAGCACTGGTGTGGAAAGTCTACTGTAGAAGTGTATTGCCTATTGTACTGTATAATGCCCTCATATTAATTTTCTCAAGGTAGCTAATGTATTGTAAAGAAATTTATTGTGCTGTTTTGCTAATGGAATTTTTTTCCAAAATTATTCAGGTGGTACATTTTTTCTAATGTACTCTTTTTCTACATCAGCCACAAAACCTCGATAGTATAGCAATAAAACAAATAACGACCTTTGAGACTGTAAGGATCTAATACCACAGCTAGTGTGATTCCAGTCGGTTCTATACAAATGAGATTTTATACTTCAAATGGAGGGAGATGTTGAATGGATTAACCTACTTGACCGCTAATTCCTTCAGAATGCGCAGCAAAAATAAACACTTGGTTTATTCTCATTTCATTGCTTTACTTAGCCTGGTATGAGTGAAAACCCCGCTTAGTACTTACTTTTTGACTACCAACGACGTTTTGTCGCACATGGCGATGTAGGAATTTTCAGCAGATACACCATGACAATTCATTTTCAATATGTTTCCACTACCTTTTTTGTGAAAGAGGTTTATTGACTGTTGTATTGCTCAGCGTGTCACGTACAATATCTATATTCTGAAACGTATATAAACATACTTGTTTACTTGAATAAAAATGTAACTGCATCTTAATTGAAATGATGTAAATAGAATAAAAATAATATAAAAAAGCTGTGCTTTGACCTGCATAGAACAAAAGTTGTATTGACCTTTCAATATGTTTTCAGGTCAGGATCATATTCGCCGAATGACACGAGTCTACTACAAAGGCGCTCATGGTGCTTTCGTCGTGTTTGATGTGGCTGCTCCTAAAACCCTCGATTCAGTTCCAGATTGGAAACAGGACTTAGATACCAAAGTTTTCCTAGATGACGGTAGAAATATACCAACAGTTTTACTAGCAAACAAAGTAAGATCATATTTGGTCTCGGGAGATAGTATTATTTAAGAAAACCATTGAAGCAATTATGTAGTCACCTAAAGGATTTGTTTTGTTATTAGCCCAAGCGTGTAATAGGAGGAACACAACCAAATATTTCATTTCCCCCAAAGTTTAGTATAAATGGTAGATCCCTAGTAAAGCCCTCTTCAAATACTTCTCATCACTAAACTCAGATGGAAGTTCAAAAGTTTGGTGAAAAAGGTACGACGTTGACAGCTTGTTGAAAAAAAGGGTACAGTGTTGTCAACTTACCAATAACACCGGCTCTTATTCCAGATAAGAAGAACATGATTGGTCTCCGAACAGAAGATGCTTCCCGTCGGACGAATTCAACAATGCATCAATCAATCCCTAAATTTTGTATAAAATCACATTAGAATCAAATAGATTTAGAATTCTGGAAACTGGGACTGATATATCCTGGTTTCGAAACGTCTATGATCAGGTGGCTACATTCTCATATCGCCTTTGTATCTCTTGCAGTGTGACAATATGAAGAAAGGATTGGCCAACGACAGCAAAAAGATGGATGATTTCTGTAAGGATAGAGGTTTCGTGGAGTGGTTCGAAGTGTCCGCCAAAGAGAATTACAACATTAATGAGGCAAACAGGTTCCTGGTTAGTGCAGTAAGTACAGATTTTACTGCCATATATTTACACGGTTGCCATGCCAACATGATATTGTTTTTAAGGTAAAATATCTAGAAGGTCATTTCAAATATTACCGTTAAGTTAAAGATGATGCGTTTTAATATAACTCTCACTTGATTATTTGAACATTTTGATCGATAATTATTCTACAAATTGTGTTGGTTGGAATAGCAGAAATTTGAGAAAAAGCAAATATAATATTCGCCCTCATCAACTCATGTTGAAACTGGTGAACTTTTTATGACGTCACTTACGGAACGAAATTTCTTAAGACACTTTCATATCATACAAACAACATAGGCCTAGTGTTATCGTATGTGCTTCTTAAAACTTGAAGTATTTACACTAAGAGTAAAGAGATTTTTCAACTATACATTTCTTACCAAGCTATTATTATTTTCTTCAAGATATATTGATATAAATCATATCTTCAAGTTCCATGAACATATATAATCGCTTTTCGAGATTCCGTAAGTGTGCAAAGCTCGTGTTTAACAGGCCTAACACTGAAACTTGTAAGTTTATTTATTTGAACAAGACGGCATTTAATATTTTTCTTCATTTGACACTTCACACGATAATATTATATATTGTATGTACATTATTGTCATAGAATTTAAATATAGCAAAATTATTACGATGTATAAGTTCGTACAATAAAAATTATAGGTTGAAACCAAATTACGTTCCAAATCTTCCCTGCTCGGCAGCAACCCAACATAGTAAATGCCTATACGAAAACTAATGTTAAATTGACCATTAACTTAGTACATTGATTTGTTCCAAAATGAAATTTATAAGTCGTGAATTTAAACGGGCTTTCAAAGTTGTAACTCAACTTTTAATTATTGCAAACGTTGACATCTATATTAAAAACACATTTCTATACATCACAAACGGTCTGATATATCAATATACACTCTTAAAACACTGGATAAAATTTGCGTTGCCCAAAAAAATGTCTCAAACCTGTTGGTTAAATATTGCCCAATATATGAGCAGAAAAGCGATTGAAATTATTTTTCCAGAAAAAGGTAATCTCATTGTTATGTTTACTCAACGGTTGGTTTAAATGTTTATATTTATACAAATGGTTGCGCAAATTGAACATGCTCGCGCCACTGCACGACGCGTATATTTTTTTATATCAAAATTGCAGGGCCTCGAAGCAAGTTCCTGCTGCCAAAATCACTAGAAAACTAGGGATTCGCTCATAGACTTATATTTTAAAGCAATTTTCTACACGAGACATAGGGCTCCCCGGTCCTGATAACGGCTGCTTATAGGGGAAATCATTAATTCACTATCGTCAACTATAATAAATTGATTAATTTATCTGCCATCTAAACGGTGCATGCCAATCAGTGGCGTAGGAGCCGGGGTCTAGGTCCCACAATAATTGTATCGGGGGCCAAGTATACCATTTCTCCCCCCATGATAAGAAAAAAATGAATGATGATGATGCTGCTGCTGCTGCTGATGATGATGATGATGATGATGATGATGATGATGATGATGATGATGATGATGATGATGATGATGACGACGACAACGACAATGGTCTAACGAATTGATTTTGAAGAGTCAGTTTCCATGGCCTCTTTTCTTCTGGAAATCTTTAATTGCTGGGAAATTAAATTTTCGGGGAGTTTTCTTCAATTTTCGGGAGATCTCCTTCATTTATCGTAAAAAATTGTTTTCTTTTGTAAAATTTGTATTAATTTTTGTTAAATGTCCTTCATTTTTGTTAAATGTTCTTTATTTTCGGGCAATTTTTTGGATTTTTTTTCATTTTTGGGAAAATTCTTTCATTTTTGAAAAATTTGTTTCATTTTTGGGAAATTTGCAGTTATACCAAATGTTCAAATTATTTAACGAACCTCACCCCCTCCCGCCTGTAACGAAATCATATCTTTGAGCAGCTTCGTCTTAATTTTATCCTTACACATTGGAATTCAAAATAATAGTTGTTAACCGTTTTTACATTCTTTTTGGCGTTTCATTTATTTGCGACCTCATCGACTCGTTAAATCAGCTGTTTTTACTTCTCTTCCAGTGTTACTTGCATGACCCATAAGATGTAGATGTAAATCGCATAGTTCGACAGAACTATTGTGATGAAGAACAATCTAATTTCAGAAGATCTTCGTTACAACCGCCCTTTACAAATAGTTTTGGAACGTGATAAGAGACTGCATACATTTATGTTGGTTTGTTCAGACAAAAATAAAATCTGGCCTCCAATTTGAAATATCTTCCTCCGTTGCTGCCAGTTTAGATCTATGTGCCCAACGTTTCTTACGAACCATGTTTTTTTTTTTTTGTTAGAGGCGCCAAAATGCTCTTGCCCCCAGCCAAACATGACCCACCACGCCACTGTTGTTAACTATTTTCTTGGTCACTATTAAATCTTTTCCTAATTAAGTCCAGGATTAATACCGTGCTAACAATGTTGATTTTCTTATTTTTAGATCTTAGATGCTGAGACATCAACGAAGGAGAGGCAGATCAGTGCGACGGTGAATCTTAATTGCGAATCGGACTCACAAACGAACAAATGCTGCTGAAGAAAATAGGAAAACAATAAAGTTGTGACTTCAAAATACGCATGCGTGTAGCAAAATATCACACAACCTTACCACCCAACTTTGGCGTATAGAGGCAGCGAGTTACTTGACATATCTTCCAGATTCGTCCTTTTGTTTTGACCTGTAATAATAGAATATAAATACCAATATTTAACAACACTCTGCACGGAATATACATACTTAGATACAGGAGTTTTCGCATTAATATTTTGGCGGTAAAACATTAAGTGGGCTGATGCTTGTAAATCGTTTGCATTGGCTAAAAGGTCGATAACTTTGTCATCTTGATAAATTTGTTTGTTTATTTTTGTATTTTTAACATTGCTCATTAATTGTGTACATACGAATAGAAGAGTGCAGTTTACTTTGTCCAAATTTACTATTGATATCATACCTTATGCTCAAGTTTACATTATTTTTTTGTTGTTGGAATATAATGCACAGTAAAGAAAAACAGTCAAGATTCTTGATAATTGTAATTACAGTTAGTGCATCTTTTATAGTTGACGGGGTCAAAGAGTGTTCTTGGCACTAAAAGGAAATATTTGCAAAACTACAGCACTGTAGTCAAAGCTCTTTGAAATGTATTGTTGTTAAATGTCTTTGAACGTGAAGCGCAAAAATTAGGAACGCGTAACATCTTCTATTGCCAATTACAAATTACATAATCTTTTTTAGAATGTAACTTTTAATCTGTTAATTTACAGGCCTTAATATGCAATTTTATAGGCTCAGAAAGACTACTTTATGATATATGATAATAATATCCGCTATAATATATATAATAATAATAATTCTTATTTTTTTTCAATCCTTCACAATAATTGTTCGTAGGGTACTGAGTTTTCGAGACCATTCCCTTTATCAACGTTTAGCTGGAAGAGACATTTTAAATGACTGATATTTATGAATGAAATGGCCAAATCTTGGCTTTCTCGAACCACTTTAAAAATTTGGTCAGTCCAGGAGCTCTTATTTAGACAGTCATAACTGAAAAAGCTAAATATGTTTGTTTTTTCAAAAATTACATATTTAGAAATAATTTATAAAGAATGCTTTCCTGTTCTGTTAACGACATTTCTAGACGTCTTTGGACCTTTTATGAATTTTTAAAGGATCGTAGAAAAATATAAACCTTTATTGGAATTATTTTCTAAAATCCAATGTATGTATACTGTGCATTGCTTATGTTACATTTCTGATTAGTGTTAAAAAATGCAATAGATACCATTGAAATATTGTAGCTGTTGTTCAATCTTAAAGCTTATCATTACGGGTAGTATTTTTCTTTTACCATAGGTTAGTGGAAATTATTTTTAATACTAAATGATTTTCCGGGAAATTTTCAGTTAAAGCTAGTTTATTGCAAATCAATTTGTTGTATTTTCATACAAATAAGCGAGATCTAGTTATCCTTTAATTTCCTAGGCATTTAAAGAATAAGAAGTGTAATCACTCCAGCAAAAGCTGTGGGGCGTATATTTCTTTTAATGTATTCCTCTTTTTTAGAGGGCTGAGGACATTTTATCATGCATGACAGTGGGAGCAGAAAGTGACGTTTTGGCTGAAACTTTGTGTACATTAGTAGGCGTACCTGGTTAATCTGGTATAAAACATCGTTTAGTGAAAGTTTCAAAGAATTTCAATATATCAGTCTCTTTGATTGAAACTATTTAGGGTCAAGACTTTTGTGTCCTCGACAATAGTAGGGTTAGGTAACAAAACCCCTGGAATTAGTCGATTAGCCAGATGAATATTACCATTCTGTACCAACGTAAACGAAGAAAGATATTGGTTTTTTCTCTGAATGAACAATCTGGTACACTTCCCTAATCAGGAAAAACCGTGTTCTCGATTGGGAGATATTTCAAAACAAGTTTACCTACAATGCGTGTTGAAACCTTTGAAACTTCAAAAATGGCGGTGAAACATTTCAGTGAGAAGTTTTTCTAATTTCAATTTCAAATTTTAGTTCTGCTTTATGTTTCAACAAAACGAATTGCAATCTCACATAACTCTCAATACAAATCAATAAAAATACATATCCCATATTAGGGATACCTCTGGAGCGTGATAAGATTTTTCTAAAAAGTATTTTGTGTTTGGTTGGTCGAAAGGGTTGGTCGAAAGAGGTGGAATTTAGGGAGGTAAAAAATGTAAAATAAGGGTGAAATATAGTTTTCCGTGCAAGAAATTGATTCGTTTTATTCATTGCAATTTGTAAATACTCAAGAAGAGAATTAGATTTCAAAAACTTATTTGACTTTTGGTTTTTTTTTTTTCTATACTTTCTTTCCCACGTGATAAATCATCATGCTCCGTTTGAGTGTAATGACATATTCTGCTTACTATTATTGGACCATTTAATTGCAGAAGTAAATAAAAAACTAAATAGATAATAAAATATTTTTACCATAAAGAAAATGTTTATAATATGTAGAAGTATTTTAGAAACCAATAATAAACAACTACTGATCATTTTGAGTAATTATAGCTCATCAGAAACTTTGTCTGTAAGATATTATCCAGCAAAACTCCCACCATATTTGACAACCATTGATCATACATGCCTCGCTCTTACCATTCACATTTGACCAAGTCTCATTACATTGGCCGCTCAGCTGATCATAACTGGGAATTTTGTTCATTTCCCCCAAAAACATAAAAATAACTAATAACTTTGACATATCACTAGTCCTACGTACTATCAGCAACTGCAGGTTAAAAATAGGCTACTCTCCATTTGTCTTATTCTTTAAAGAATAATATCTGATAAAACGTAGTGTATTTTCACACTGTCTATTAAGTTAATAATACAAATGCTATTTTACGATAAATTCACGCTTCACTAACCCAGAATGATTTTGTAACTTTACAGTGATATGGCAAACAAAAGCCTTGATTCTGTTTGAATAATTTTGTTAAAGGTAAATCCCTTCCTTTTACCTACCGTTGATCACAATTTTTGTTGTAGAAGTTCCTGCTTGGTTCAAATTAAACACTGTTGTGCTTCAATGATGAATATACAGATAGTTATAATATGCAGTTAAATTGTATGCATTCACTGAGGGAAACAGGTTAAAAGATAACAATTAAATGGATTTCCACTCTTTGGTGCTTTTCACTTTTCATCTAGTGCTGTTGACTCATCTCGAAGAAGCGCAAGGTAAGACTATAATTGTATGTAGGCTAGGGTATCATTCAAGGAGCGTATTGAGCATGGGTGGTTTTATTATTCACCCGACAAGAAATATAATCTCCATGTGACTCTGAAGGATCGAAGCATGTTGCTTTCAAAAAAGGATATTTTAATTTTCAACGACTCAGAAAAAATACGCAATGGGAGGTTAAAGGCGCCCGACAGGGGTCTGTAGCCCGTGGATCTTTGCTGGCGTCTTTCCTCTATCGAGACTTAAAGGCAATAATTATTGTTGAATTACTTTTGCTTTGTTATGTCTAGTTCAAGAATCTGGGAGGTAAGTAAATAAGAGAGGAAGAAGGTTCGTCGTGATAATACTGCCCGTGCTCGGTAGATTTTTCCACAAAATGTCCAAGCTTATAAGCACATCTTAACCAAAGTTTCAAAAGTGAATCTTGTCTAAGTAAATCGCTCGACCGTCGTCAATAAATCTTATCATACTAGTAACGTCACTTCTGCAGTGTTGATTAACTAATCTTTCTGGGTTTAATGATTGACAGCTTGCTTTAACCAATCACCACACGAATTGGCCTAGCAACAAAATCTGCGTAACTAAGTGGGGGCAAACATTCTACGCGGTACTGATGCAGTACAGCTAGCTAGCGGCGCGCGCTCGTGTAGCAATGCAACTTTCTGTACAAAACAAATTTCTGCACACACAGACTGAGTGACGGCAAAATGGTGAACAAAATTGAGCTTACGGGCCTGCGGTGGGCTTTGCAAATCTGATTGTTGTTACCCAGAACAGTTAGCAAACTGAATTTTGTTTTTCTTATTTGCTAAAAACTCTAAAGATCTGGAGAAATGCCAAAAATATATCAAAGCTTGCGGCAGGCCTCCCGAACATCTAAATGTCAACGCATTGGTAATGCACGATTGCGGATTTGAGGACGGTTTGAGTTACCGCGTTGCTATGGTGGGTGTGGCCTATTTGGAAACCTGAAAAGGTTAATTAACTTGTCAGTGATTATACAAACATTTCGACTATACAGAAACAATGGATTATTTTGTATCTGATCTCAACGGTATCCAGGCTCACACGATATATAACCTTTAGCTTTAAAATTGGGCTAGTCCGGGCTCTTAGCCTACATCATTTCAAAATTCCATTTTTTGAAATACGGATATGTTCAATTTGACACACAGCTTTTGAGCATCATCAAAGGGCATTTAACCAACGTCTTATGTAAGTAGATGAACCCCCCCCCCCCCCCTCCCCGTGTAGGTGATCCAAGCCGACTAAAAGGATGAAATATTGTCATGATTTAATATTTGAATATCATATGGTTCTTGTTTTGATTATTTACACTTCTAACCTGGTTTAATTTTAAAAGTAGTGCAGCAATCATGAAAATAATAACAAGTTGCGTTCAAGGGGTGGATTCTTTATGTTTTAATAAGTGTTCGAAAAGATCCTGTTAACAAAATATATAATTAAATCCGTGATTGCTCACCTCGTAATGAGATCTCTCTATAACACGTCGGATAAACGTAACTTACTGCTTATGGTATCGCCACAATTATCTTTATACCAGATGTGCATATCATTTCCTCAGCAGGTATCAACCCCTGTACAGGACGACCATGTATGAATGGGGGATACTGTTATGATGTATTCGGAATAACGTATGTGTGCTTCTGCCCAGATGGCTTTACTGGAAGAAAATGTGAAAAGGGTAAGTCAAATATAACATGTGATCGTTAGCGTATCGGTCGGAAACATGACCTCGATTTTCAAAAAATTTCAAAAATCGCAATAATTGTTTATATATATTTCGCTTTTCAAAATTGCCTTCAAAAATTGGGCTAAATTTGAACACTTTGTCTTTGGAATGGGTCTTGGACCCCTCACTTTTTTAATGCTGGCTACACCACAATCAGTGGTGCAGCTATCGTCTATGGGATATATTATGTTCGGGACCCTTGTCCAAATATTTGCAATATGACATTGCTTGAGCCGCTTACATTTACGTTAAGATGTACTCAAATACTTTAATCACACTGGCATAATATGGAGGTTTACGCATTAAAAGTGGTACCTCATTGGTTAGAAACCCTGGGAATAGAAGCATAAACCTGATATGCTGGCATCTTTAAGTCCAAGTCACTTGTGTCTCCTTACCAAGAACGTCGTTGGGGTATTGTGATTGGGTTCATGGTCTCCTGAATAGTGGTGGTGGTGATGGGGAAAGGTTGGGGGGGGGGGGAGGCATCAGTTTCCCAACTGGGTGGATTTATGAGGGTTCACCGAAGAGGAACGGTTGGATTTTCAATTGCCATGTTAATTTTTTAACTGGCGTCCCATTTTGGGGGAGACACCCCAACCCATTATAGTGACGTATCTGCTCCTTACCAACCATTTTGTTACACACCTGGTAGGAATGTTTACCTCTGAAACATTTATAACTCACACGTGTATCATGAAACCCCAAACTTGGTTGAATTAACATTCCAGCTTTAAATAAGTCTGTCCGTCTGTCATGAATTTAAGTGGTTCTTCTGTGCAGTGTGGGGCAAACTGTCAGTTGGGAGTGAATAGGGTGGGACATGAAGGATACGGTCACTAAGCAATCCATTGGAGAATAAAACTCTTGACCAATAGAAGATCATGAATAGTCGCATGTAAGAAGTATACATAACACCGCTTAGGAGCAGTCCCCACTACGGGAACTCCGATAACCTATAATATTAAAACACTGTTATGAGGCTGGGGCAACCTATCGCAAACAATCATGGGAAAGGCCTGAGCGGAGTAAAATGATAGGGAAATCAATGAATATAAAGGCAAACAAGTAATGTAGTAAGAGGGCTGTGCTGCGTCTCCTTGTCACTAACGGTCAATCTGTCAATGTTGTGATACTCTTTTCATCTGGATGTGCTTGAAGATAATCTAAATGATCCAAGGTGCTTCCAAGTTCCAAACATAATTTTTCATTCACCAATTCCATCCCCTGTTCTGTGTGAATTAACCGTTTTCAGGAAAGGCTGAATGTTTAATACAGGGTCTTATATAAGGCTTCACATGGGTGGTATTACCCAATAAATAACCAAATGTGGCACCACCACCGTACTAGAGAGTCCCCAAATTGTTAGATTGGTTTAGTGTTATACAACACATTACTTTGCGAATGCAGGACACTCATGTGTACCTTGCAGGTCTGTTACAATAAGCCTGTCTGTTATTTCAATTAAAAAAGTAGCTCCATCAGATCTACAGTAACCTAAAACACAAAATACATAGAAAACTGGTATGTCTATCCTTGTTTGAGGCAGATGAATTTATAGATGAATAATTAGGGGACAAATGGTACACAAATACAAACTTTCACATAACACTTAAGAAAAGTTAAAAAAATACTTTTTTTGATAGTACAATTTATTTATCTCTTTTGGTTCAAATGTAAGTCTTGTTTTAACTTCATCACAAATAAGTGAAATAAACTGTGGGGGTGGGAGTATCCCCCGGGGTGGCAAGAAGTATCGCCGGTTTGGGATCTACGGTACAAAAATGACGGCTGAACACACAAAAACTTAAAAGCACAAGTACATAACTTTTAATGAAACCAACTTCCAATATCTCACAAACACAGTATGTAATAACATCTTAACAAGATACTCTTTATCTTTATGCATGATACCAAAACACTTCTTGAGAAGTTGGTTAGTTACATGTTACACAATCTCGGCTACTAACTCAACACCGGAAACACATAGCCTTTCCTAATAATAAAAAAAAACATAGACCAATGACCTGCAGTTCAACACAGCTGTACACAGGAAACATCCAAAACCAACTCATTATTTTCGTTGAAAAATTAATCCCAAGACAGCAAGAACTCTGTCTTCACTCTAGATTTCTATTCCACCTTAACTGGGATCAGCTAATCTGAAATAACCCACAATACTCTTAGACAATTTCATTATATATGAAACCATGAAGAACAACAATAGCAATCCATACCAACACAAAGAATAACACTGGTACAGACAGGTCCATAATTGAATAAATCAACGTCTCCTGACTCTTTACTAGTACACATAACCTATATTCTTACAAACACTTAGAATATCGCTGTACTCAATCGCTGTACTCAATTTCATCTCCTACAGATAACCTATATTATATTAAACAACCTAAACCACTTTCATAATATACTGTATTAGCATAGTAACAAAATACAAATGAAAATAATCAATTTAATTAATAAATTTTTAATATCATCAACAATATGATAATCACAGGCCTAGCGAAAGAGAGAGTTATCCAGCACATCATCTTTCTGAATGAGACTTGATTTCTCATTTCCTAATAAATACCTAAATTCACAATACTGGGCCTAAAAATTACATGGTACACAACAAGATTCTCTTCCAATTCACAATCCTTTGACTTTCACTTGAGATCGCTTATGCCTGGGACATCGCTATGCTTTTGAATAGAACTGGGATTATTCTTTTATACGCTTGAAATATTCCCTCACTCTCACACTTATTACTGCAATAGATATTACGATTTGCCTCGCAGCATAAACATAAATGTCAGAGAGCCCGAATACTCCCATCTGCAATGCCAATATTGTACAACCGCAATTTCCTTTATACTCCACATTCACCAATGCCACAGAGCTTATACTCCATCTGCAATTCTGGCAAACCAGGTTTACTTCCACAGTGAGCCACTCTGTTGTTAACGCAACGTAATCTTAATTTCAGCAAATGGTGACGCCATTTTGATTAAAGTTGCAACTTGCAAACTTACAAATACTTGTCAAAAGTTATTCTACAAACATCGCAAGTGTCATCAATACGGTTAAACACAAAGAAGAATTACTGGGATACTTTTAAATATAGCTCGCTCAAAAAGGGATGACGAGCTTGGAACTCAAAGTCCAGAGCTGCTGGCAAACAATATAGGTCCTCATGCAATGACTCCAGCCAGCAAACTGAAGAGGATGCTACCTGAATATAAACATCTTGTTGACAAGTACAGTAGGCCTTTTGTCCACATGCCATTGTTTGTTTACACACTGCATCACAAAAAGGTCAATGTCATTAAGCGGAAAACTCAAAGCAAACGGCGGCGCTCCAGCACAATTGCATTAATAAATCAATAATAACAAATTTCCACTTCACAACATAAACAATGCATTAAACCCTTCATATGTATAAGTGCTTCTTTAACGAAGCAGCAACTTATCCTAAACTGCATTAAAATCTATAAAAAAGAGCAACAAAAAAACATCCAAATCGGTTAACAATTGACCATTTTAGAGCATTTTGAATTTTCAGGCCACAATATGTAAATTTGTGTTCTTCTTCTGATGTATGAGTGGGTGGAAGTTCCTATTGCCTTATGTAACTCCTTTGTTTTGTTTTTTAATTCATTGTCACACATTTTTTTGAAACATGGAAAGAATTTTAATCAAACGTTTTTAAGTGTTGACTATACCCTTAATCATAATCTAGCAGGAATAGTCTTTGTCCTCATTTTCAAGAACTTAAATTTAGGAAGGAAATGTAAAGAATTACATCAAGCTTTTCACCTACCCATTCATAGACTTTTAAACTTTGATTTGGACTACATCTGAGCAGGCTTAATATGTTTTCTTTAAAAGACCTGACATCAGTTAATAATGTCAATTAAATTTAATTTTTAAATTGAGTATTTTAAAGCTTTATGATATAATTATTGTTCACACAAATACAAAGTGTTGGTTGTCTCGTGAGTGAGACTGCCCTTCATTTCCTGTTTTTCTTTCTTTCGAAATTGTATTTCTTTGCGATATCCCACAGTGAAAAATAAATAATATAGGTCAATAGAGCAAAAAGACAATATATTACACTATACAAATATTTTATATCATACTGCATTACATCACATATCATAAATACCCTAATAAAGCTCAAATTTTGATTTGCTACAACTGTTTGTCTGAAACTTGATATGCTTTTTAAACTAGACTTCCTTGTCAATATTTTTTGCACCAAACTATAAGGTAAATTTTCTAGATGTCACTAGTCTTTTATGACAGCCTTTCGAAGTATGTGTCTATGAAGTGCTACGAATAAAAGACTATTCGATATCAACAAATCAATCAAGGCCTCACCCTGGTGTCAACAAATGAAAAAAAAATCATCAATATATTCTAAAGAATCCTTAAAAAGTTATACTTATTTTCCTGCTCCTCCCCATCATTTTCTCTTTGTACAGCACATAGAAATGCTTAACATGATTTTGCACTATACCAATTAATTATTGTTTTATAATAATAACATTATTGGTAAAGATGGTAATTATTGACCATTAAACAGCTACATGGCATTTTAATTTGTCTAAATTAAGTTTTCTAAAGGACCGATAATGATAGTTTGCATAAGACATTGAATTATCTGCATTTTGTTTACCTTTTCTGTTAATGCAAAGATATTGTGGTACCCATATTTATGTCTTACACTGCTCCAATATCAAAGTGTACTGATCAAATTCATAACTGCAAGTAAAACAAAGAAAGATATAATATGAAAGAATCATCTCATGAAACAATATTTTACATATAGCAACACGTGTTTCATTTTATCATGTATGAAGTATGCTGTAAAAAAACCAGGATGGATGGATACATCATTTGATGCTGTGTAGCTGTCAGTCACAGCATTCTTCTTCAGTTGGTGTTGTTGTAGCTTCCATGCAACCTAAATGACTGATGGGTAAATACGGATCTACTGTAGTCCTAAAATTGCACTTATTTGAGCACATTTTTTCTTTTAAAAGATAGTACTTATTTAATTTCTCTGTTGCTCTGCCAAAATCTTTGAGGGAAAGTAAAAGGTAGTGAAAAGTTAATATCAAGACAATGTGGTGCTGCAGTACTTTCCTCTCAAGCAACTTAGGGATACTTGAAAAAAAAATAACTTCAAATGATACTGTACGTTATGAATAAAATATGACATGATGATATGTGATGTTTTGCTATACCCAAATTGTTTTGACCAAATGTGTTTTTTATTGAAGTTTTGAGCTCTTTCAGTGTTTGAGCAGAAGTAGAATTGTTTTATTTTTGCAAGTACCACAAAGAGTAATTTCAAGTAGATAAGACAGCATTTCAACAATAAAAACATTGACCCTTCTTACATTCTGGGCTGCAAAAATAGGTGATTTATATTCAATATCTTAAATCTTTTCCCCCTAATATACACTCTTTTGAAATTAATACGATTTGTTACTTATATATATATATACAGCATAGGGGCCTTAAAGCAACATGCATGAAGGCAATTTGTGTAAAACAATTGTTAGTTTTCTTTGTTTCACTTTCGCGAAATTGAACAAGAATAAAGCAAACTTTGTCAGAAACCTTCTATGAAACGACTCAAAGGCGCTATGACTAAAACTTCACAATAAAGATAGTGGCTTCCATATATTACTGTAAGCTTAGTGCGCATGCTCGAGTCTCCCGATCGGGGGACTTATTGAGTCCCCTGATTGGCGGTACGAACCAAACTGATAAATAAAACCTAAACGTTATTACAGGATGATCTGTGATGGGGGTCACTACTTGTAAACAAACATATCACCCATAATATCTTTCATGTAAGCAAATCAATGATATTTAAGATATCCATGATTTATCAAACTTCATATATTCATGATGTATACAACTGCACAATTTTTTCCGCTAGGTTTGACAACAACTATTCAGGATACTACCAAATCACCAACAACCCTGCAGAATTCTACTCAGACACCTGCCCAAAACAGAACAACACTGCCAACCAAAATCTACACAACAACGCAGACTGCTGGAACAAGTTTAAGTCCAACAGCAACGGAAACCTCTACACTAGCGGCAGGTATTGTCTATATTAATTCGTAAAAACTTTGGCCGTTACAACAAAGTGGCTGGGGTTTCTACTACAAAACAAACAAATCACACATAGTAAACAATCTTCACCTGCACACAATTAGATACACATATCAATTTTATTTTCAAATATATGATAGAGGAATAGGTGTAAAAATCATGCTGACATCGTTTTTTCCGATTAGGAGTTATTGCATTTTAAAGATTGCGCGAGTATGTTAAAAAGTGACTTTATAGTGTACAGTGTGATGTCATAAAGAAAAATTCAAGATATTTGTGTGTATTTCTTCAAAAATCAATTGTCTCTTCTAGATTGATGAAAGCAATTTGTGTTTATATATTAAAATGGAAGAAGTAACAGAATATGCTTTGCTCATCTGTTTTTGCACCTTACACTCTAAAAGAAATCATTTTATACTGCGAGGTCACTTTTCAACAAACTCGCGCAATCTTTAAATAGAATAACTACTAAACGAAAAAAGATAACATGATTTTTGCACCAAATTGTTTCTTTCATAGTCCTCAAGCATATCACAAAATTTACAGGAAGATCCCTTTAAGATATCCATAACAAAGTGTGTAGAAATTTTACGGTAATAATCCATTAAGATACAAATACAATATTTTAAAAACTATCTATAACATCTTAAAATTATCAAAGAATAATATTTTTCGGCAGAGTGATTATAAAGCTGATTTACTGCACCACATGTCAAAAAGGAAATCTTTTGTATAGGTTTTATTCCCCGAGCTGATTTTGTTGGCCGAAAATTATAGAAGAATTTATGATAATCGGTGTAAAATTTTCTTCTTCCTACAAATTCTTCGCTGCTGAGTGAAAATATTAATTCACATTTGTAGTGGACTACAATGGATGAAAGTTATTCTATGATTATTTACAGGTATGTACGATACGTACTTCATTTCTTCAAGCAGTCAAGTTGAACCAATGCTTCATTCTTTTAACCAATAAAATTATGTTGATTCTTGAAATAAAAAGATTGCTGTATTATTCACTGACCTTGTCATTTCCCCACAATTAAACAAATTGTTTCAACAGGATTGGCAACAACTCTTCAGGCTACCACGCAGATACCTACAAATTCAACTCCAACAACAGCAAAAATCTCCAGACCAACTACAGGTATGGTATTGTTTATACTTATCAATTCGTATACAACCCTGGCATCTACAAGGTGGCTGGAGTTTCTACTACATAGCAAACATATCACCCGTGATAAGTAATCTTCACCAGTAAGCAATGCAATGCAGATTGCAGTTTAAGATATCTAGGATATATTCTGTAATTCAAGGTAATTGTGAAAATATTTTTATTATCATTGATTTATCAAACAACATTTTGTTTTGTTTGCAATTTCATGATGTTTTTGCTTTAGAATTACCAGCAACACTTCAGGCTACTACACAGACACCTGTTCAATCCAGTACGCCATCGCCAACAGAAACCTACTCACTAATGCAGACTGCTGAAACAAGTTCAACTCCTACAGCATCCAAACCCTCTACACCAACGACAGGTATTGTTTTTATGTATTCATTCGTAAAGAATACCGTTACAACATGATGGATATGGAATCTCTAACACAGTGTACACGAATAACCCATAATACACTGTAAAAGAATATTCCCGTGAATTGTCATTATCATATTCATTTTCATATTGATAAAGCACTATTCTGTTATTGAAGAAAAAATTTGGAGAAAAAAAGGGTGTTGATGTCTTATTCCGTTCAGGAATTACTAGGTGTAAAAAAAAACAATGGGTGCAAATTGACCAAATGCGTTTAAACATTTATTCCAATAAGATTAGCAACAACTTTTCGGGTTAATACAGACACCAGCTCACACCAGAACGTCATCGACAACAAAAACCTACACAACAATGCAGACTGATAGGACAAATTCAACTCCATTCGCAGGTTTTTGTGGCATAAGTAACCCACACTTCCAGATATAATATGCCAAGTCGGGCCATGATATTGAGTTTTAGTAAAATTATTATTCAAAGGACAGAAAAAGCTTCTTAAAGGAGCACTAGACCAACATTGAGGGCGCTCATTTTTGCGAATTTCACAGATATATTATATACAAAAGATTGATCAACTTTATGCCTTCATAGCCCACAGACGACGTGAGGGCAAAGGTTACTTCAATAGTAATATTAACCACAAAATTGTAATACCGTTGTGTACTAGATAAGCATTTGATTTTTGGGGACCTCCTAAAAATACGTCCTCACGTTTCGGTCGAGTGTTCCTTTAAAATAGATACACTTGTTAATTTCCAGAGTTTTTCCAGATTTGTCTAATTGTTTAATAAAATCTACATTTTTCAAGTCTTGGGTGAACCTCCTGGTAGTGCAAGCACTATGTATAGAAAAAAATGGCTATTTTTGCACAAAACATATTAAACTGGGGCTGGTATATTTTGTCTATGGATACTTTTTTCTACCATATTCTTAAGTCTGTGTCTTATTTGTTTTTGTTTACAATTTCCCATTCAAAACTTCTTTTGAGAAATTCAGACTATAGGTAGATGAAGAACTCACCAAGATATAATTTCGGTGGCTTATTTCACTGATTACTTAATGTGTGTTTAATGAGACAAACTTTTAGTCGTACTTGCTATTGATTAATGATACCAAACAATATTTCCTTTTAATGACTACAAGATAATTATCCACCGCCATTTATTTAGAGGCACTCATTCTTGTCCCTGCTTCGTCTTCAGGTAATATTCACAATCTGATTATTTTTTTTTTATTTATGTTTATAGAGACCATTGTCTTGGGTTCAACGGATGTATATACAGCCGAAGTCAAAAGTATTCACTTAAAACGCAGCTGGAATTTTGTAATTTTGGAATCATCTGGGACAGAAATGACAATAATTGGATATAGAGTTAACATATCGTTCGGTCATGGAAATAGTATAAACTATTATCAACTTGGTCGGTTGGTTATTTCAAAGAAAGAAAAATACCGCTTTTATCTGCCATTTAATACCACTTGGATCACGGTCAATGGTGGATTATTAAATGTAACCATTAAAGGAACGGAAGAGTCAGGTAAAAATTCCATTTGTATAATCACAATAGGGGTTTAGTCATAGGATGTCCTACAAATGTTTGAAAGAGTATCCCGAAGTATGTAGGATTTGTTGAAGGTTTTTTTTTTTAATTTAAGCGGAAACCATTGGACCCGCCTGAACAACAATTACATGTTTGGTGGCGTGCTAAAAATACGCCACAAACACAAACGATTTTTTTTATCTCGTTATTTGTACAAATATATGCATGATTGTCCTTTTATTGAAGAATAATCCTGGGGTTTACGAATTATTGTGACAATATGCTCTAAAATCTGATCGATCTTCGTTTCTTTAAAGCACCAATATCGCTCAGCACTGGTTCGGCGATAGTATACCCACCTGCTTCAGACCCAACCTTCACCAATATTATATGGTTGAGCCAAATTTCAGCAGAAGCTGGCAATTGGATGAAATTCTCGTTCAAGACGATCCCTTACGTGTTAGATGCGTTTGTAATCTCATCGCAACCAAGCGTCATATTTCAGGCTAACGGATATAATGATGTCGAGACAATGACCACGAATTGTGGCCCAATTCAACTGCCTTCTTGGGATATTCATACCTGGTCGGACCAACCAATGAGAACAGGACTGATATCGCAAAAGCAACCATTTTAACCACAACCCTAGAAGGTATATAATTATGAATATGACTTTTCAAAAAGTTAGAAAGCCAACGGTATTAAGTCAGAAAATAGTAAGCACCTACAAGCAATATAGTCTTGCTTCGATTCCACTATGTTGGCAGCTATCAATAATATGTTAATAATCATGTTTGACGTTACGTGACAAGATTTCGCCTCTAATTTTTCCCATTAATAAAAAAAAAATGCATAAAGCATTATTTGGAAATGTCCATATAATTTTGGGAATACCTCTTGATAAACAATAAAAATGAATTTTATATTGAATAATTTTACAGATAGAATGGGAGAAACTACTTTCTTTAATCGTCTTCTGTCTTTTTTTGTTGAGATTTTAAGGCAAAGAGTATTTCATCTGTTTCATTCAGTTTTTTTTCTTTTCGTTTTCCCTTTCTCACCAATTTGCGAAATGGCAATTTAGATATGTCCATTTATAATTTTAATGAAGATTTTTCTAAATAGTTTTACAGATACCAGAGAATGAAACTGTTCAAATTCAGGGCAACCTTTCATCATGCTCAGCTTCCGTTTTGATTTTGCAAGCACCCAAATATTCGGGAATAACACTTATAATAGTCTTCATTGGACAACTTGGTACCGTTGTCATAACGGACATGGATTTTTCACCGATTCGAGCGCTCCCATCTGTGAAGGTTAACTATGTCATTCAATTATGGAACGATTCTGTCATTCTTCAAGCAAATTCGTTTTGTTCTTCGTCCTCTTCCGACATTTTCAGATATCGAATGTACGCTAAAGCGGAAGACTTTACTGGTAAGTAAGCTAAGTTAAATTATATAGCACTGATGAAGTGATTTCATCTTCTTTTACTGTGTTTTTCTATAAAGTTACATTAATAAATGTGCCATCAAATGATTGGAGAGAACACGGGAATGCTAAGGTATCGGAATGATGAAAATATGCTCATTCGGGGAGGGGCCGACAATGGTCAGTTTGTATCAGGCGTAAAAACATAATTAAAGATGGCAGAAACATGAACTAACCACAATACACAAGGTCAATCAACAACTAAGAGGAATAAAATGTATCACATAGTATGCGTATGACGATAGATGACGACCATGTAACGGTTCGTGACGAGGGATATTGGCATCTATGCAATAGCGTAAAGTCACTGCGACATATCAAATAACTAGTGGCAAAACAGTCGTGTGGGGAGCGTGGGTAAACTTCATGGGCACCGAAAAATTGTGGGCGCCGCGCACTTAATTCCCCAGGAGCCCCAGAACCCTGTTTGCGCTACTGCATCTAACTTACAAGTAAGTACTCCTTTTACATATTTTGTTAATCGTTAGCATTTACAATGAGTACCCTTAACAATTCTGTTTCCGGAAAGAGGCTTTATTATGTGTAATATATGATAAGCATTTTGTGTTGCGTTACCCAAGCAACCCACTTTGATTTCATAGGTAAACATTTAAAGGGCAATTGCCGAATGTTTACGACTGTACGAGGTGAACAGGATCAGAAACAACTTTGACCTTCACAATTAAGGCAATGTTATCAAACGGTATTATTGATTTTGATGAAATTTGATGAATTTTGATGGAATACATTTCACATTATCCTAATGTCGTTGACGGCGCTGTTCACATTCTTCCATGTGTCCATATCGGTATTTGTGAATGCATATACATTTCTTGCAGGTTTAATTTTCATCATTTATGTTATTTTTCTTTACAGTTAAATTGAAAGGAAATGAGCAAATGGTGTTATCCTCAGCATTGACTTATAGCAGTTTCGACGTACTAACAACTTCGCGTTTGTTTAAGCTTCAGGAAGGCTCAGGGATATTTCTTTATTTAAAATCTTACAGCTCTAAATGCATCATTTCACTGGAGGATGCAGCAAAGTCGTCTGGCGTCCTCATACAAACAAATACTGCGTATCTGATGACCAGATATTTTTTCTTCGACACCGCAGAAATATTTCTAACCGTTGATTCGTCTTCGGTAGATCCATGCACATTTCTCTTCAATATTCAAGGAGGGCTTCCACTTGGTAAGAAAGACAGTTTATTAAACAATGCTGGAAAGGTTATCTTGCCAGTCTGCCAGTAGAAAGTCGTAAATTGTTAAACATATCAGTTGAACATAGAACAGACAAATTAACGTCAAGAATAGTTGAGGTTAAAGAATAACTGTACTGCTTACATATATTACAAGACTAAGGATCCAGGATTCTAAATGGAAGAGAATGATGGGAAGGAGATCCAAAAAACTCTGACGTTTTTTATTTTATTTTAAAGAATTGACTGAATTCAAACAAAACTTGGCATCAGTGGTATTATCCTTAGCATTGATGTATACCAGTTTCATATGTTAATGTGATAATGTGTATGGCTTCATATATTAAAGTAGTCTGTACAGGAGGATGAACAATGTAATGTATGTAAGTAATCAT
Organism: Chiridota heheva; assembly: GCA_020152595.1. Lineage (NCBI taxonomy): Eukaryota > Metazoa > Echinodermata > Holothuroidea > Apodida > Chiridotidae > Chiridota > Chiridota heheva. Next base: position 918,726 of record JAIGNY010000644.1, read on the forward strand.
ATAAACACTAATACAGATATAATATATTATTGAGAAAAAGCATGAATTGACTAGCACCAGTTAGGTGGAAGCATATTATATCATAGTCATGATCCTAACGTATTTTCTTTAAAATATGTTTTTTACCTTTCAAGATACCATTGCATGTCCAAACTCATATGTGGCCGTTGCAACTGAAGATATTTGCGACGGATTGTGGCATTGTGACGACGGTTTTGATGAACGAGATTGCGGTAAGTAATCGCATTCATCTTTTTGAAAAGTTATTTAAATTCGGAAAAAACAAGAAACAACATGGCTTTTTGATAATGAGTTGATCATTGAGGAAATTCCGTCAGGTATTATTGTAAATAGATCGAAAGAAGGTATCAAATAGCTTGGAACAGGAACCCTTTCTAATCAACAGCAACTTTAGGTGATGTAAATATTGACCATTGTAGATGGGATGGGAGGGAGTAATTAAATTAAATATCTATTAATGTTCTATTTATTCCGTTATCCAAATTTGTTCCCATTAATGGGAACATTTGACCAATGGTCGGCGCCATTAACACAGACACATTTTTCAGCCTCCATACCTATAACGTACGTGCGGAACTTCAAACGGCTGGAAGAAAATTCCTAGCCATTCGGGAAATTTTGGATGCGCAAAACATTAAGCGTAGTACTAATACCTATGCTTTTTCCACTCCCATAACATAGGTTTACCACGCCGTTTTTGAGCTATTGCAAAAAGTATAACGTGACCCGTACTTGACCCCTATGTTGTAGACGTGTTTCAGGCTGATAAGAATATATGCTTGCAGATTTCGTTTGAAAACTCTTCTTATAACCCAACCAGTAATTTCCCCTTGACAACTTTGTGAACGGTGTTTGTTAGTTAACAAAACCGACGCTTAAATTCCATTAATATATTTATGTAATGTGATGTCAATCTTTCGAACTCTATTTCTATTTTACAGGAAAATTGGATATTGGAATAACAGCACCCTTTTTATTCAACCGTCAAGAATATCACGGTGAAAAATCACAAGATGTAATCTGGATGTGGCAGAGTTTGGCGGGGAGTGGTTTTCAAGTTGCTATTGATATCTTCTCTTCAAGCGACAACTATCTATTCATTGGTGGGGGTCTTGACCCTTACGACAATTCCTCTGTGGTCAAACAAATTCAATCGTCTCTAGATGAGTTTTTGTACACACCTGGTTCAGTATGGTTGAGATTTTCTCCAAAAAATGGAAACGATTCGTCTGTCATGATTAGTGGCAACGTGACGGTGATTGACTCCGGAGGTGGGTAACCGTATTTTATTAATTGCTCCTATCTAGAGTTAGGTCGGAGGACAGATGGAATATAAACCACCACTGCTCAATTGAAAGATAAAGTACATAATTCAAAGAACTCCCTGCTTTCTTGTTCGAAGGTTTGGATTTAGGATTTGCATATTAGTTAAAAAGAGCTAGCGAGGGACATTCGAAAACATCTCTGGAGTACCCTACCGATTTGTTGTATTTCAGGGTGCCTGTGCACATACATTTTGATATGTGTAAGAAACTGTTGACTCACTCTCCAAGGTGACAAATACCAAACAAAGGTTACGGTGCCGTTTATATGACTGTTGATTGAAATTCTGGCTATTTAAAAAAAATCTTAATCTATGATTTGATTGTTCAATTCTTGCCACCCTTTTCTTTATAATCTAATTTCGCTGTCTGTTGGAGTGATCTGATGATATGGAGATTATGGATGAATAAATTACTTAATATTTGTCTCATTTTTCGTCTTTTTTAGATGTAGTCCAAGTGTGCGACGATAGGAGGTTTCAACCGAAAAATATCTTATGCGACAGTCGGTGGCATTGCGGCAACGGTGAAGATGAGTTAAATTGCGGTAAGGCTCCTGTTGTCACAAAGCATGTGGTTGCTTCGCTAGGTCATTTCAAATATGTGGGGAATGGCAATGATTGATTGTATTGCTTATCCGTTTTGTATAACAGAATAGCATCAAACTATCAGAGAATTATATATTATAACTGTGATCGCTATTTAATTATTTTCCTCTTGCCACAACATATTTATATTTGAAGAGAGTTAATCTATTTGAAAGTCCCTTACTTCTAAGGACCACATAACACCTTACCAGTAAAGACCAAAAACAATATGAAAGCCGCCATTGAACAGGATTTGCTCATGATGCAGCATTCTGATTGAACTTGTTTACTGTGGGGATTAAAACTCTAAAGCCCCCGGAAGTTTGCATAGGCTTCGGTAACAAACAAAAATAAATATTCAAGTAACGGCTTATAATGGAATAAAAACTCATCGGGTTCATCGTTTAGATTTGAAAAAATTCGTTTCGGAAACTATTCAGTAATACAGGTAGAATAGCACGAAATGAGGGTACGTCATCGACATGAATATGCTGTTTCTGGAGGTAAGGTATATTGTCTATCCTTCAAAGTAAGGGTTCTCTTAGACTGTATAAGTCCATGATCAAGAAATTTGTCTTCAACTGGCAAATTTACCACACATTTAACTTTGTACCTGTCCACCGAAAAGATACTGATGAAAGTTTGCTATCTTTAATAACAGAGCTCGGAGTGTTTAGTCAATTAAGCTCACTTAATCGACAACTTTGCAATAATGGAAATGTCTGAAGATTACTCAAGAGTATCAATGCACAAGTTGGTGGTACGTCCCGAATCCTTAAATTCCAAAAATAATTCTCATATTAGATCATCAAACCATTTACTGAAAGTAGGGTATATGAAACAACAGCTTGAAATGAATTGTATTTCTACTAGTCTAGTTGGCCTTCCGTATTTAATTTGTCGCTTGTAACTAAAACCCTAACTGTTTAAAAACACTACATTAAAGGGGTATACAACATTTGGAATTGAAATTTAAAACAGTATTCAAGATATAAGAATTAGCAATTTATAAAAATAAATTATGGTCACGCGTACGATTGCGGATAACGAATACAAGACATCTCACATGGATCCAGAAACAAAGTTTGATTTCTCATTAGGATGCATGTTCTAAGTATGTTCCACTTTACTCATCTACAACACTTATTTATATTCATGCGTGTCTTTTATCTTGAAAAGAGCCTTTCAACGTCTCCTCAAGTATCCAAATAGCGACACCCAAGTATCCTCTTTCAACTTATTCGTGGGTGCTGGAAGCAATGGATGCAAAATATATCTCCATTAGTATACTTTCCAGCAGTTTAGATGGGAGTCAACTAAGCTTCGGATTTGGTAACGATCCAACAGATCTGTCAACAAGATATATGGTTATGATTCAGGATAATCTTTATAGCGAGCCACTCATTTTTCCATCCAAGACATTATGGATAAAACTGATTACGCTGTCCTTTGTTAGTGTTAACATATCAGCATCATCAACTACTCCGGATTATTCGAGTAAGTTTTGATGCAGTTACTAATCTGTTATATTTTTATATCGGTATTCTGTTAGAAATCGTATACAATGTAAGTTCGGTGTGTCATCAATTGAACACCAAGAATTCTTCTCAGTAACATGTGCCTGGATACGCATGCACATAGCACATTAAACGTAGTATAAAATGTTAGCAAACACAAAAACATAGAGCACTTATTTCCTTAGAAAATATATACAATATGGAACCTACATGGTTTCATTACTGAGGCAAATTTATCGGAAAAGTGGGTAGTTTGTAAACAGTTTTCCTTTGGTATTCTATAAGTTAGCCATGTGCATTGTAGGTTCGATGTCAAGCAGCCAGGAAAATATATTATAAGCTTTAAACTTTGTTATTTACTTTTGTTTTTCTTACATGCCATTCTAAATTTGGAATTTTTCGGCCATATTTTCATTCTATTTGGATATATGGATTGGTTTGTTGTATAATCTACTTTCCCATTTGGATAAATGGATTGGTGTGTTGTTTAATCTACTTGCCCATTTGGATAAATGGATTGCTGTGTTGTTTAATCTACTTGCCCATTTGGATAAATGGATTGGTTTGTTGTTTAATCTACTTGTCCATTTGAATAAATGGATTGATGTGTTGTTTAATCTGCTAGCCCATTTGAATAAATGGATTGGTGTGTTGTTTAATCTACTGGCCCATTTGGATAAATGGATTGTTTTGTTGTTTAATCTACTTGCCCATTTGGATAAATGGATTGTTTTGTTGCTTAATCTACTGGCCCATTTGGATAAATGGATTGGTGTGTTGTTTAATCTACTTGCCCATTTGGATAAATGGATTGTTTTGTTGTTAATTCTACTGGCCCATTTGGATAAATGGATTGGTGTGTTGTTTAATCTACTTGCCCATTTGGATAAATGGATTGTTTTGTTGTTAATTCTACTTGTCCATTTAGATAAATGGATTGGTGTGTTGTTAAATCTACTTGCCCATTTGGATAAATGGATTGTTTTGTTGTTTAATCTACTTGTCCATTTGGATAAATGGAATGGTTTGTTGTTTAATCTACTTGCCCATTTATATCAAATATTTCAAACAAGCTGAACATAGAACGTTTACACTCATTCGTTATGCAGGTCAAGTCATCGGGGTTGCCAAACATTGCTTACACATAAATGCATATCTTAAATCACACAATTCAATGTTATTTTCATGGTGTCTTAGTAATAACTTCCTCCCATACATAAACCTATGAAACTAAAGCTATCATTAAAAATGATTGAATCCACGTCAGTACTTGCATAAGAGTTCATTTTCAGTTTTAGACTTGTCTGATGCATGTAGGTGAATAGGGGAGAAACTGGGTATATAAAAAATTAAGTTTTTGTTTTCGTTTTCCGCCACGAAAATTTCACTGCATCTGGTCCAAGTGGTTGTGAATTCAGGAAGATATTATCGTCAGTTCCTTATTCTATAATATAGCTTTTAGACTATAGGACTACAGTTTGAATTGCAGTTGGCAGGTAGAAAACCGCAACAAAATGCAGTAGAAAAAACGGACTGATACATTTGCGCGAAGAATAATCTGTAATGAAATGTGTTTTAAGTTTATTCATTTATTTTATATTTATTACACACACTTATAGAGCGCTTGCTTCTACATAAACAATAATGCTCAGCGGCGCTGATATCAATGTGACACAAAATAGGTAAATTGGGAGTGAGATTGTAGGTGGATTCAAATGTTTTTAATACCACTGTTTTGTATTTCTCATAAAAGATTAAGAAAGTTCATCTTATGTGACAGGAATTTAAATGAAACAAAATGGTAAAAAGGCATTCAAAGATCTTCTTCCGTTAAGGAGATATTCAAGTTTAAAGCTCTGTCTTATTTGTGTAAAAATGAATGTTGAGTAAGTCAATTATGAAAGGTGGGCGCTTTCATCTTCACATTTTTAACAATTGTTAATGTATTTTAAAGAAAATTAATTTCACTTTTTACTATTTGAATGATTTTTTTCTCGAACTTTTCATAGGTAATAAAATATAATTACCTATGCTAGATTCAGTTTTGATACTTTCCTGACAAATCCAATAGTGTTTACGCCACAAAATCGCAGAACAAAATATGATAAAATACATAAAGTCTTTGAGATATCTGAGACTATGACGTCACTACTAGTCTGACTTCAGTCGTTTCTACATAAATTATACCAAACTTTAAATTTGAATATCTCTTTGACGGAATAAGAATAACTATAATTTTGAATGATTTCTTCACCATTTTGTTTCTTTTGAAGATGAACTTGTCTGACCACTGAACTAATCCTTTACAATAGTTGTACAATGTTGTCAACGTGATAAGGCCCGAATTCCGCTTCTAAACGTCATTTTTTATGATTTTAGATAGCTGTCAGCCCTTTGAAAAAGCTTGTAAATTTCAACTTAGCGGATGCTTTCATGAGAATGCTACTTGCGACGGTAAATTCGACTGTAACGACCATTCTGATGAGATTAATTGTGGTAAGCTTTCCTCTGGTCAGGGTGACATAGGGCCAATGTTAAGGAAGTAGATGGCCCGTTAGTGGATGGAGGTAACCATTTTGTAATATATTCCTGATCATTTGCTATCCTGACAACCGCGTTTATCATTTTAGTGTTCTTTAATATATGTTTTATAAAGGATATGTCTGTGGTCACCTGTAGCGTCGTCATGGGACATTTTACATCTCTCTAACTGGACACTAAAATAAAATGAAATTGGTTAAGTAGTTCCACTTAAAATGAGTCCATAAATGAAAGGTGGTATTTAAAATTGACGGCCGAAAATTAAATAAGAAAATATATAATTTAGAAAAATCGCCAATTTAGAATCATGACTGGGATTTTTTTTTTTTTACCCCGTTGGGAAAATTTGACCTATGACCCTTAGCTTACTGTCTTCTTTTGTGCCCAATCTACATAATTACATGTTTGGCAGATACATATTCGGCATATACTATACCAAATTATTAAAATCTGTGTTCCATATACAGCTGCCAGCTAAGTTATCCAAATGATAAGACAGAAGAGATTTATTTTCATTTTAATTATATTCTGATTTTTATCCAGAATGTGCATATCCCTGGGAATTCCGGTGCGGTGATGGGAAGTGTATTGATCGTAATGACGTGTGTGTTTCTAGAGCAGCAGACACATCGTGCCTTGATGAACTGATCCAATGCAGTAAGTGCTAGTTTAGTCTTATAGCAAGGGACACAACTAGAGTCCCAGTGGGCTCTTCAGAAATTTAGCGCTCATTGTCATATAACAAATGTACCATAGTGTCATTGTTAAAGGCCCCAATATTTCGAATTATGCTCAGGACCAGTGGGATCTACTTACCTTCCCACCCTATTGCTACGCCACTGCATACAAAAATAAATCGTCATCATCTGAAACCTTATTTCTAAGAATTACGCATATCCTTAGAATTAAGGATTTTAATGTTTACCCATAATGCATCACACATTACTGAGTAAAAGAGTTTCGAATCGTTGTAAAACATTTCACACGTATTTGATATTAAAGAAATGTGCAAATGTTTAAATATGATGCAAAACTCTACAAATATGTGTGGGTTCAAGGAGGTTTGTCCATCTTTATTTTGATAAAGTAGTTAGATTAGTTATTGGTTTGTCTAGAGATTGAACTTTTGATAACCCTTAAAAATTGTAAATTGATCATGAATAAGTATTTTTCTGTAGTGAAATTCAGTTGATCACCGAATGGCTTAAAATACACCCTTTCACAATTCCGTCCGCCATTTTGGGAGTAAACAAACACAATTTACATTGTTTTCGTGCGATATACAATGTGCGTATATCTAAACGACGCGCGATAATACTATGCAACCCAAGAGCGTATTTTGCAGTGCGCTGAAGCTGGTTGGTTTGTTTACTCGCAACAAGTATTTACACGTCTTTCCGCGCATGAGCAGACTGAAACTGTAAATGGGTGTATTGGAGGACAAAAATCGTTTTTCAATAGGAGTCTGGCTTGCATTATCAAGTGGTATTAGATACGATATTTCAAAAAGCATGGCATGATATGTACCGAAACTATGATTTTAAATGTACAATCAAAAAAAAAATACCTGTTTTTTCTTCTTCAGACTCCACCTGCACTGGAGGTTTGAAGCTCCACAACTCATTTATCTGCGATGGAATCAAAGATTGTGTCGATGCAAGTGATGAGAAACAGCCGGGATGTGGTAAAATGTGCTCTCTTTGTTTATTAGGCCGGAGATGCTACGTCACAGGAACTAACTTTGAGATATTAATAGCAATAGATATGATCAAATCTGAATCAGCAATTTCCGATACAATAATTTAGATAATTGCACATGGCTGAAATTCACGTGTCCATCATGAACCAATCGTATACTGGGGGAATCTTATCTACCAATCAATGCATCATATATCTGAACAGTTATTCAAATCTCATTATTTAGATAATATACATAGATTTACATCAAAGGTCAAAAGTCAAAGCATTGATATTATTCGGTAAATCTGAAATATTGACAATAAAACTTAAATTTGCTGATGGCTGAAAGTTTGAAAATAAGTCTGAAAATACAACTTGAAAGACAATACAATTCTACCGACTTCTGCGAAAAAAGGGTAAAATTGATGCCAAATGTTGAAACAATCTTGATGATTTGACCTTTAAGGCAGCTTTCTTACTTTTCGCCCAAATGTGAGACACCAAACATAAGTGGTTTTACATTTCTAAGTTTATTTTTTCATCATTTTCAGACTGCCCAGATGAAAGTCTTGCATGTGACGACAAATGCATATCATACAACCATGTTTGTGACGGCTCAAAGCAATGTAATGACGGTCGTGATGAATTGGCTTGTCGTAAGATTCTTCATTTTTTGAATATATATATATATATATATATATATATATATATATATATATATATATATATATATATATATATATATATATATATATATATATATATATATATATATATATATATATAGATAGATACATATATATATATATATATATATATATATATATATATATATATATATATATATATATATATATATATATATATATATATATATATATATATATGTATATATTTACATATATATATATATATATATATATATATATATATATATATATATATATACATATATATATATAGATATGTATATATATATATATATATATATATATATATATATATATATTTATATATATATATATATATATATATATATATATATATATATATATATATATATATATATATATATATATATATATATATATATATATATATATATGTATATATATATATAGATAGATAGATACATATATAAATATATATGTATATATATATATATATATATGTATATATTTACATATATATATATATATATATATATATATATATATATATATATATATATATATAGATATGCATATATATATATATTTATCTGATATATATATATATATTTATCTGAAATATATATATATATATATATATATATATATATATATATATATATATATATATATATATATATATATATATATATATTTTATATATATATATATATATATATTTATTTATATATTTGAATATCTTCATCTTGCATATCACCCTCTTTTATATCATCTCAAATTAAGTTGACATTTTACATTTGCCGATCTTCTCAGCTCATATAAAATATAACTCTTTCAAACCAGGCCCATTGATAGCTCATTCAAATCATGAGAACATAATAGCTACATAAGCCATTTTTGTGTTTTGCCTAATATTGTGACAGTGAACAAATAAAAAAATACTTGTGGTTTATCAGGTCATTTTCTAACGGTTTATGGAGGACGAAACGATATAATCTCCTTCGTGAGAGCCCAATTTTGCATTGTATAGAGAGCTGTATCGTCGCTTAACAAGTAACTTTTTCTAACATTATTTCACAATGTTACAAAAACACAAGCCCATGAACCTTGTTTAACAAACAGCTTTTGTTTGTAACTTAAAAGAAAAAGTCACAAAAGGAAATTTACTTTGGTTATAAAAACATTTAGACAAAATTAACCTTGAAATATAAGTGACAAAAGTAACTTTCCTAGATAAAATATTCACAACATCTGTTTTTTAAAGAATGATGTACTCAACAAATAAGGATTGTGTGCAATCGCAATCGCATGCGCAAAACACCCTCTGATGTGTATGAATGAAAGACATTGAATGCATTGCAGTATTGGAGCTCTTTATTTTAATGTCGCCGTTGAATAGTTATAATTCAATATTAATTGTACATTTCCCCATAGAATGTTTCAGTTGGCAAATACTTTGTTCTGGTGGTGACTGCATACCCTTTTGGGAGAATTGTCCAGCATCTCAGGAATGTGTCGAATCAGAATCGAACGCTCGTTGCAGGAGTAAGTAAAATCTCTTTAAAAAGGTCTATAGTCACCTTCGGAACTTAATGTCCAATGCCCATGAAAACAAGCACTGAAGAGAGTATGGCTGTTTATCAATCTTGAAAACAACAAATACATTTAAACTGAAAAGTGTTTTCATATGTTACATATTTGTATAAATACCAATCTCTTGTTAAAGAATAGTGACCATGTTAATTTGGAGAAAACAATACAATAAAATTCATCATTTCTGATTGGTCCAAACATTTACACAAATACTGATAAACCAATCAATCCAATGAAGAAATTAACGTCTATAGTGCGTATCAGATTTATTGGTGACGTGTCACTAAACATATTTAAAGTCTATAGGCCACATTGCAATTGACCTCTCTGACTTAGTTAATTGACAGCTTTTTCAACCAATCACCGCAAGAATTTGCATAGCAACAAAATCTGCGTAAATAAGTTAGGCAAAAATCCTACGCGGTAGTGACACAGTATATCTAGTTAGCGGCACGAGCTCATGCAGTCAATGCAATATACTGCACAAAATAAATTTTTGCACACAGACTGAGTGACGACAAGATGACCTACGGGCCCTCTCCGGGATTTGTAAATCCGATTCCCGATACCCAGAACGATTAGCAAACAGACTTGTTTATTCCTTTTGCTAAAACTCTAAATATCTGGAGAAGTGCCTTAAATGGATCAAAACTTTGCCCCACTTAGTTACTACGTTACTTTGGTAGTTGTGGCCTATTTTTTTTTAACTCAGAGAGGTCAATTCTCTACGGGATCGAGCGTGAATGCATAAATATGACTACAGTAGGTTTCTTGATTCTTAGGAAATCTTTCAAGGATCAGTTCAGTGTTCAGGCACGTTTATCTTATATGACATTAGACTTCGTTCGAAGTCCTCTTTTACATAAGAAGACATTGTTTGACCCCTAAGCTAATCCTTTAAATAGTGACTAAAAGCAAACTAGAACTGCTAGAACAGTTTCTTTTGTTTTTTGGCCCATAGTTTTGTAAGAAAAGTTCGCAAGTGGTATTATCCTCCACGTGTGTCTGTACGCGGAAAGGGCAAAGGGATAGGGAGAAAAATTTAAGAGTACACTCTCTGCGACGTCACTTGAGTAATGCATGTACACTTTCTACAACGTCACATGAGAAATGCACGTACACGTTCCACGACGCCACTTGAGTAATGCATGTACACTTTCCACAACGTCACATGAAAAATGCACGTACACGTTCTACGACGCAACTTGAGTAATACATGTACACTTTCTACAACGTAACATGAGAAATGCACGTACACGTTTTACGACGTCACTTGAGTAATGCATGTACACTTTCTAAAACGTCACATGAGAAATGTACGTACACTTTCTACGACGCCACTTGAATAATACACGTACACTCTCTACGACGTCACTTGAATAATACATGTACACTTTTTACAACGTCACTTGAGTAATGCCTGTACACTTTCTACAACGTAACATGAGAAATGCACGTACACTTTCTACAACGTTACATGAGTAATGCATGTACACCTTCTACAACGTCACTTGACTATGTACGTACACTCTCTACGAAATCGCTTGAGTAATGCATATACACTCTCTACGACGTCACTTGAGTAATGCCTGTACACTTTCTACGACGTCACTTGAGTAATGCATATACACTTTCTACAACGTCACATGAGAAATGCACGTACAGTTCTACGACGCCACTTGAGTAATGCATGTATACTTTCTCTGACGTCATTTGAGTAATACATGTACACTTTCTACGACGTCACTTGAGTAATGCAGTGACACTTTCTACGTCACTTAAATAATGCATGTACACTTTCTACAACGTCACTTGAGTAATACATGTACACTTTCTATGACATAACTCGAAGTGGCTGAGGAGGAAATAAGTAGCAATTTTAGAGAAAAAAACTTTATTTATTCATAACATAAACTGATGAAAAAATGGTTCGGGTCATCACAATTGGTATTTCTATATGGCTAAGGGAGTTTTAAGTGATCAAAATTAATGCTTAGTTTAGACGCTTTGAAAAGGGATAAAGTCTACGTATGACATATCTGTCCCCCGTTGTCTCAAGCGACGAAGGGAAGGGGTGGTGATTTCCATTGACCCTATGGTGCATATTTCCTTGATGTCATTAGTGAAGCTCTCAATTCTCTATTGTACATCCGTAAGAAGCAGAAACATAAGTAATAGTATTCCTAAGGTGTATATTTTTGCTCAAAATTATTTTAGAATGACAAATGCTGAGGGTATTATGTTTGTTCGATACGGATTCTTGGCTACATGACTAGCACAAGCCACTTCTTTTGATGGCAATTTGCTCATTCTGTGTAGCATACGATTGAGCTGGTTTGAGTCTTCTTAAATGCCGAGGGTGATGATGGCACGAGCTTCGGGTTTGGGGCTGGGTCACTTATTTTCTTAGTATACGATGATATCCTTTTAAATTATTTAAAAGATTATTTCTTTCTTATGTACCACGCGGGAATTGTGAAAAATTTGCGGGAACATTTCACTACTTGTAACAATTCAGAGATTAAAGCTCACTTTGGATTTTCATTTGACCATTATCTAACCAGCTACAACACTGAAACCAATCTTAAGCACATCTACAACACCTGGTTCTAATTGTCAAGGCTATTTATGTTTCACTGGCGAGTGTGTTCCTGTGGAACGTATTTGTGATGGGGTGAGAGACTGTCCTTGAATGAAGATGAAATTGATGGCTGTCAAACGACAGAGGGAGAAGAGGAGTTTCCTGGTAAGTAAAGAGTTTACTAATCTGTAATTATCGTTTATGTAATCTTAGTGTGTTCATGTGATACCAGTGGTTTATAGGATTGCACCACTTTGACAGTTTGAAACTTTCGTTCTTATATTGTAATACAATGATATCCTTTTAAATCATTTATTAGATTATTTCTTTCTTATGTACCACGCGGGGAATCGTGAATAATTTGCGGGAACATTTCACTACTTTTAACGATGCAGAGATTAAAGCTCACTTTGCATTATCATTTGACCATTATCTAACCAGCTACAACACTGAAACCAATCTCAAACACATCTACCACACCTGGTTCTAATTGCCAAGGCTATTTATGTTCCACTGGCGAGTGTGTTCTTGTGGAACATATTTGTGATGGGGTAAGAGACTGTCCTTCGAATGAAGATGAAATTGATGGCTGTCAAACGACAGAGGGAGAAGAAGAGCTTCCTGGTAAGTAAACAGTTTACTAATCTGTAAATATCGTTTATGTAATCTTAGTGTTTTCATGTGATACCAGTGGTTTATAGGATTGCACCATTTTTACAATTTGAAACTTTCGTTCTTATATTGTATGTCCCGCTTTAATCAATTAAAAGCAATGTTTCAACTATTTTAGAAATATATTTCCAAACTGTATATAGATTTGTATGTTTCTGAGTTCCAAGGCAATCTTTCTCACCTACCTCAGTATGAAGAGCATTCAGGTTTTATCTAACTTCTTTCATGGTTTTTTTCTTATATCTTGTGGCACTTTGTTATGATCAATGTACATCACTGTTTCATTTGTATGTGGTGCGACTACTATAATTTGATTGGTCAAAAGACGTCAGGTGATCGTAGGTAATTCGTGATACCACACGGCAATTATAATGTATCTAAAGTTTTTGAATGATGGAAGTGATCCTATAACAGTTTTCATAAAGCTATAATTCATTGTAATCATAAAATTTAAATTGAATGATTATTAAGAAACCAATATATTTTTCTCAAATTTTTGCCAATGAATAAATGTAAGGAATAATATTAGTGAACGGTGCTTGGTTTCGTGCATCTATTAATCCGGTGTCCCAACTTGTATGGTTAATTCATGACATCGCATGCGCATGATGAATTATAGGTTAAACTTTAAGTGACAATATGTTAAACTTTACTTGATAATATGTGAGCCTTTAATTGATGATAGGTTAACCTTTTATTGATAACTGCTTAAACTTTAATAAAGGTTATTCTTAATATAGGTTAGCCTTTAATATAGATTAGCTTTTACATGATAATAGGTAAACCTTTAAATGATAATAAGTTAACCTTTCATTAATAATAGTTTAACCTTTAATTGATATGAAAGAGAAATATCCCCTCTAATCAGATTTTGTTACTCCATCTTTTACAGCTATGCCAGCATTTTTCCGAGACGAGAGTCCTTTTAAGAAAAAGGTAACGGCCTTTCGTGCAAAACGACAACTTCCAGATGAGGGCATTTCAGGTAAGTTGTATTGGACACCTTTGAGTAATGTATGTACTTAAGCACTGCATTAATGACTCGATGAAGAACAGCAGAAGAACATTTGTTAGTTGTCTGTTTCAATTCTAAAATATCTTTCTCCTACCCAGATATTCGTCTCGTGGGAGGACCGACAATGTACGAGGGACGTGTCGAGGTGTACATTAATGAAAGATGGGGAACAGTGTGTGACGATGCATTCGATATAGATGATGCGCACGTGGCGTGTTCGCAACTGGGATTTGGTCTAGCCGTTGCCAACTCGTGCTGCCCCAGTATGGACCTGGAAGTGGTCAAATCTGGCTTGACGATTTAGCTTGCACAGGAAACGAACTTTCACTGTCAGATTGCAGACACAATGGAATTGGAGTTACCAACTGCGAGCATTCTGAGGATCAGGGCGTACGATGCAATCCTCCGCCTGCAGGTAATGAGTCCTAATTTCTTCCATATGATAATCTAGTACATTGATTGCAGTTGTGCTTCATTCCATCTTTTCCCCATACAAATGTGCTTGAAGGAGCAGTTCAGTGATCAGGCATTTTGATTTAAAATCGGACTTTAATATTACCAAGATCAGGAAGAGACTTCTTATTTGAAGAAATGACTGTTGTAGTAAGTCTACTATGGAAGAATAGCGCCCTTATTCTCACCACTTTCTTAACAATGATTTATGTATTTTAAAGACAACTTATTACTATTTCAATTATCTTTCATCAAGCTTTCTTCAGATGGTAAATCATAATTACCCTTACTAAATTCTGTTTTACTACAACCTGACATTTTCAAAGTTTATAAGCCACAACATCACCAAAACAAATATGATAGAATACATTAAGACTTTGAGTAATCTGAGGATGTGATATTGATGTAATGTAACTAAAAACGAGTTTTAAGATCCAACAGTAATATGTGTCATTTAAGTTTTATCACATAGTTAGGTTGAAGACATGTATGATGGTGGGTGTAACCAAACTGTTAGTCAGATTTATGTTTACTCCTGGTATGATTTAGTTTACCAATTTATGGTACATTTAGTATACTTGGTTTACCAATCTATGGTACATTTAGTATATTTGGTTTACCAATGTAAGATTTCAGTCGTTTCTGCAAAATACAAACATTATTTTGTCCATAACAGAATAATTTTGCCCTTTATCGTGAAACCTTTGAGAATTATGTGTACAACATGTTGTGAAGAAACATTACAGAATCAGCTCCTTGATCACCACTCCGTCCTGGTTTTCTGTGCCTGTGGCACTCGAGTAATCGCATGAACGATTACGTGGTTTGACAAGCAGTCACTGAAAGCTTCGAGTTTCCTACTTCATTTCCACATTACTCCACAGCGTATTATAATAAAGTTTGCGGCAAAATGATTGCGTAATACATGGCTAACTCGTTAAGAGAATATCCTTGAAACGGGATGAAAATGACAGTGGCAGTTTTATCTCGTCCGTGTTTCAAGGGGCGCTTTCTTTAGATGAACAGATTACCTTCCCTTACCATTGAATTCATCCTCTAATGTAACTCTGACCGTCTCTATCGATTTCAATGAGCACAGTTTCTTCCATTTCGTTTTGACTCTCTACAGCATTAAACACAGTATGCTGTGAATATTTTACTCGTGTTTGTACGTTTCATCACAATTCTTGTTTTTATCACAAACAAGCGTGTTGTGTCTTTTCAGAAACGACTCCTTCAAATTGCCTAGGTTTCAAATGTTCCAATGGGGATTGTATCCCATCTAGAATTGGTCTGTAACGGAGTGGACGATTGCAACAATTCTGAAGATGAGACTGTCGAACTTTGTGGTTTACCAACAACCTCAAACGATGCAATTTTCGGTAAGGTTTTAAAGATAATAAACATCTCATATCGTTTAGCAAATGATGCTGGAATGAACAACTAAATTTTTTAAAACACAAGTACTTGAAATACTTGAAAGTACAAAGAATATCAGCCATCTCTTGAATCATCAACATGTTTAAAATATCCCATCGAACCTGTCCCAAATATTATCAACGCATATTACAGCCATCACATAAAAATGTCTCCATTTTTAATGTAAATTCATTATTCTTTATCCGCTGTCCGACCTTGATAATTCAAGAAGTAAACATAAATCTGACTAACAGTTTGGTTACACCCACCATCATGACTATCAACATTTCGATGGACACTTGTGCTGCAAACCTTAGGTGTTACGTGCAGATCATATATATCTTTAAACTAACTATGTGATAAAACTTGAATGGAACATGTTACTGTTGGATCTTAAAACTTGTTTTTAATTACATCACACCAACACAAACATAATTACTGTATCAGTTTCTAATGCACATTACCAAAAATTGTCTATCGTAAAATATTGTAAAAACATGTTTTTCGTTATGACTGATCAAAGTTCTAAGAAATATAAATTAAAATGTATGGCGTAGTGAATATATTCACAGTACTGTTATTTAATTTTATCAATGTTATTCTTCAAATGAAGCCATTGGTTACCTTAGAATATATTTTTCACTAGGACGGTTATTAAAGATATGACCAAATCTATAAACAGCATAGTCAATATCATTTTCCTTGAAAATGGGAACTTGATTAAGAACTGAATTTAGATTTGTTTGTATTTTTTTGAATAGTTACGACCATAAACAATCTAAAATACTAAACAAGTCAATAGGATAAAAGAAAAATCAGAAAGCGGAAGATTTCTCTTTTAAAAAAGCTAAAATGGTCAATCTGAACCGATCTTGAATGGCTTCATGGTCATGTTTTTATGTTCTTACAGAATCGTAGTTTTTAGTTCTACGTTCCAAAAGACCTTTTAACAACTGAGCTAAATGTGGTAAAATGAGTTTCAGCACATATAACTTGAAGGCGCAATTATCACATATTTCACGGATACTGTTAACTTAACTAATTTCATAATGTAATGACCATAAACTGGGTGTAGTTAGCCTTTTGAATTGGTGGCATCAAAGGAAAAAAAATGGCAAAACAAATTCGTGAAAGAAAGAAAATGGGTCATTGTCTCAAAATCTGGACCGTTTTACAGACGTTCTGAATATTTGTATCTTTAGGGTAGCAGGATTAATCACACCAGCTAAACTCACGATATGTCATATAAATCCTTATTCAGTTAGTTTTTTTTTCACACATTTATTCTGAAAAATTTGAATTTTGCAGTTGCCGATGGCACACCAGTTGAAGTTCGTTCGCCTAACTATCCTGAAAAGTATCGAAATAATGCCACAGAAACGTGGTTCTTCACCACCAGATATAATGCAACGCTATGTGTTCGTTTCGTTGCCTTTTTTCTGGAGTCTGGTTTCGATTTTCTACGTGTAGGAGAAGGATATGATGTAAATGCTCGGCAAATAGCTGAATTTACTGGTGACTTTATTCCTAATGATACTTGCACAGATACAAATATGATGTGGATACACTTTACGAGTGATTTATCTAACCCTGAACGTGGTTTTCTTCTGAAAATATTCACTAGAACAATTGTTACACGTAAGTTGAAAATGCATTGTGCGTTATACGTATTCTTCTAAGGGCAACACTTTTTAACATAGTTTCTGAAACTACATGACTTGTTTTACTACATCACCTGTTTTCACTTAAAAAATTGCTTAAAGGATTAGTTCAGTGGTGAAGCAAGTCCATCTTATGAAGAAGCATTCATAAATCTTATTCCGTTAAGGAGATATCTAAGTTTAACGTTTGGTATCAATTGTATAGAAACGACTGAAATCAGAATAGCTGTGACCAGGGTTCTAGCTACGGTGGGCGGTGCTGGGCGGTGCTGGGCGGCGCTGGGCGGGCCCGCCCAGGACTCGCAACTCCCGCCCAGCACTCGGCTCTAAGATTCACTCTTCTGCCTAGCACTTCAAAAGTTCAATTTAGTTAATTAATTAAGTGTTTAAACAGATCTCCTTATTCTCGCTCTATTTATGTCATCCGCTGATTTACACACATAACGTAACATACATTACGCACATTAAGTTCCGAGCAAAACAACTGAACTATAGGAATTTAACGCAATTGAATGTACATATAAAATCACCAACACACGAAGCTCTTTGCATAAACGTACGTACATGCACACAATTCAAGTTCACATTTTAATCCTTGTGAATCACTGCTGGCAGCTTGCCAAGTCCGTCACTTACCATACAAATACATTTTAACAAAGTAAGTATTACACCCCTAAGAGCCCAAGGTGTGCTTATTGACCGGTGCAAATGTAAGTCACCAATCACATTTGTTATAAATTTAACATTATAACGGACTGATCGATATTCTTTTGATTTGTGGGGTATTTGATATTGACAAAAGTTGTTGCGTAGTTCATGTGAACATGAACTTTTTTCGAATGATACTGGGACAAAAATAAAAGCGGTAAAAAGTTTGGGCAAGACGAATAACAATGGAAATTGAGAGAAGAGTTTCCGGCATAATGTTGTACTTTTTTTTTTTTTCAAGGAGGAGGGGGCACTTTTGCATTAAATATCCATTGTATTTGGAGCCCGGCACTCAATCTTGTCTAGCTAGAACCCTGGTTGTGATGTCATAGCCTCAGATTTTTCTCAGAGTCTTTATGTATTCTATCATATTTTGCCTTACGATTTGTGTCCCATAAATCATAGGATATGTCAAAAAAGTAGTAAAACTTTATCTAGAAAGGGTATTTATAATATACCACCTGAAGAAAGATTAAAGAAAAATTTAAACAGTAAAAAAATTGAATAAACTTTCTTTAAAATACATAACGACTTTGAGGAATCTGAAGTTGTGACATCACAACTTGTCTGACTTGAGTTGTTTCTACAGAAATGATACCTAAGTTTAAACTTTAATATCTCCTTAACGGAATAAGATTTTGCAATGCTCTCTTTGCCATTTTGTTTCTTTTTTAAGTCCGCTTTCTTCTAAGATGAAGATGCCTGACTGCTGAAGTAATCTTTTAATGATAATCTGCAGAAGGTATTACAATATTTTGGATGTTTAAATAAATATATATAACAGTTTAAAATTAAAGTCAAATAAATCATATACAAAGTTTCTTCAAGCATTTATTGTTACTTAACACAAAATAATATTTGCCGCAATTAACAACACCGCGGACTGCATACTAGGTTTCCAGTGCTAGGATAGAGTGTTGAAGAAGCCGTTGTAAAGGAACGCAAAATTGTTCTTCGGGTAACATGAGAATGTTCATTGCCAACCTAAACCTCCAAGTAGTTATTAAAGAAAATAGTTTGAAAGAAGGGGAAAAGGTGGACAAGCAGCCCTGCTAGTACAATTATGTCCGGTCAACGTTGACAAAAGATAGCAGTTCACTACGGTGGAAAAACGTTCTCTCAAGTTGGGTGCTCCTAGGGACGATAACCACTCAAGCGTATATAGGGTCAACGTTCCTAGCCAACTGTTGCACCAGCGTTGGTCCAACGTAAGTATAACAACCCAACATGGTATCCATTTATACCAACCTTAAAACCGATGTTGGGTCAACGGTCAACGGTGTGTGCTATATATGAGAATGTCAATGGAGATGCACTCTTCGATTAATTGCTTCTAGGGAGAGAGTTCACATTATCTTCTAAAATGTATCATTTAAAATTCAATACTGTGCAATATAAACCAAGTCCTTTTTCAAGATCATGGTAAAACATTTTATTGAAATATTCTCAAGGTTTATTCCTAAACTTTATGTAAGTATTGTTTTAAAGGGTTCAAAATGGGTGTCTGCATACGTTCACTTGTTACCCTTGTATTTATAATACACTCAAAAAAACGTCTCTTAGGAATAAGATTTTAAGTCTATTTTCTCGTTTCTTAGCAATTTTGATTCAGTTAAATGGATCAATCGTTGACCTGTCTTTTCAAACTTCCAAGTATCCAAGTCAAGACCAGATCACGTGGTTGATCATAGCCAATGCTGGAAAGGGTATTCTTGGAGAATTTTTAGAAAAGGAACTTGAAGCAATGATATCATATGGATCGGAATGGGGCTGAATTTGGCAGTGACAACTGCGGGATTTCTGCTTCTACCAAATCAAGGAATATCATATCAAGATTAAACGAGATGTGGCTGCAGCTCACGTTAACAAAAGGCGGAAATGCTAGCAGTTTTGTTTTACGCTTATCAGAAATCGACAGTTTTATATCAGGTAACTCATCCTTAAAGGTTTACACCCTGTGATAATACATGTTCTGTATTGCTACATCGAGTCAAATTATGTGATAACCAATATCTAGTTTCTTCGGTTGATGAACGTACTAAAACAGTTCATATCAATCTAAAGGTCACATGGAAGTGTTGCCAAATTAATTGAAAATATATTAAAATCATCATCATAGCTAAAATGTTATAAAAATCGGTTAAATATTGCATATTTTACAACATTTTTAAATTTTGGACATCAACAGATCAATTGGGTATTTTATGCATTTCATGCGATGTATTACAGGCCGACCTTCTTATTTTAATTTGTAAATCCTTTGTGTTTTTAAATGTCGATCATAATCCAATAAAGTGGTGCAGCAAAATATGACAAAAATGTTTAGTATTTGCCATATCCCTAATAATTTTTTTAGCAGAGATAGACTTTGTTATTTATCATTTTCAGTGACTAAGATTTATAAAAGAAATTTAAAGAATAACAAAAAGTTTTGTGTTGTTTGCCCAGTCAAACAACACAAATTTTGCATGAAATAAAACTGACCAAACTTAGATGAGCCATAACTCAATAAATAGAAGTACTTTTTTTATTCCAAATTGATCATCTGAGCATATTTCAATACCCTTCCAACCACAATAGCACATGTCCATAGGACTTACACAATTGTTAACCTTTGTCAATTACAGTATATTAAACAATTATTCAGCGAACTTGAGAGTTTATATTAGACCATCACATGAACTGTCTAAGATTATTTGTTCTTTAATAGATACCATTAGTATGTCATCAGGAGAATCCGTGATCTTACAATCACCAAATTTTCCAATGGATTATCCAACCAGAGTCGACCAGATCTGGAATTTCCAAACTGACAATGTTTCTGCCTTGATGATTTCATTCAATACACTCAATCTTGAAGAATACTGGGACCATGTAACTATTGGACCCGGAACGATTGATGGAATAGTTTGCAAGAACATACCATTGAGTTTTACCGGGTATTATCTCCTGAAGATTTTATAATACCAGCTGAAAAGGAAATCTGGGTCAGGTTTACGAGTGATTTTTCACACACTAAAGGAGGATTTTTAATTAATATTACTGCGACAAATAAGGGTAAGATTTTTTGTATTACTCTACACAGACGTGGACCAGGATTCTGTCATTTAGACAGCACCATGCCTAAATCTCCGGCTTTATAAAAATGGAAACCACTAGATTGTCGGCATGCATGGGAAATTAAACATAAGCGATATCATAACTTACTTTCGATATTGTATAGCGATAATCAATTTTTTGAGAAATTCTGACTGATGGAAACTTTAGTCGAAACAATAGAATCATGTTCACGTGTAATATTTTAGATGTTGGAAATTGAAGTTTTGTATATAGCATAGCATAGCAAAGCAAGGTTTAACGTTCAGAAAACATCCAGTGCTATACATCATGTCTAGACGGCCACGGCCTTTGATAACTAGTTGTGAACTCACTGGTTGCACACCCACTGGGATACGAACCCCGGGACGTGTGGGTGACAGGACAAAGCACTAACCACTACACCACAGAGATCTGTCAATATGTACCACTGTGACCAATGCTAGCAAGAATTGGTGTGTTGATTTCTTTCGTATTTTGTATATTGGCTGGTATAATGCTTAAAATCAGTTTAAAATCACTTTCTTTCTAAATGATTTGGAATTCTTTTTACGACTATAGCTCCGACTACCCAGTTCTGTTTATATAACCAAGTACAATGCTACCCAGGAGTCTGCATCGAGACTGGTCGATTTTGTGACGGGATCAGTGATTGTCCTTTTGGTATAGATGAGGCGGATTGTTTCTCCAACACGTCCTTCCCCATGTTACAATACTGCAATGGATTTGAGTGCAATGATGGGTCATGTATACCTTCGTATTGGGTATGTGACGGGGTAAGTGATTGCGACCAATCGGAAGATGAAAGTGATGACTGTCCGATAGACAAAACCACTTCTACATCAGAAAACTGTGCGGGATTCAAATGTAGTGATGGCGAGTGCATAGCGACTTCTTTGGTTTGCGATGGAAAAGCTGATTGTGTCTCATACGAGGATGAAGGTGTACAGTGTGCAATGCCTAGTGTCAATGGAACTTTGAATAATTCAACAGACCTGGATGAAAACCACCTTATAGGTTTGTAGCTCTTCGTCATTTTCTATCAACTTGAAAGAAAACATGATAATTATTGATATTATTATCATTATTATTATTATTATTATTATTATTATTATTATTATTATTATTATTATTATTATTATTATTATTATTATTATTATTATTATTATTATTATTATTATTATTATTATTATTATTATCATTATTATTATTATTATTATTATTATTATTTATTATTATTATTATTATTATTATTATTATTATTATTATTATTATTATTATTATTATTATTATTATTATTATTATTATTATTATTATTATTATTATTATTATTATTATTATTATTATTATTATTATTATTATTATTATTATTATTATTATTATTATTATTATTATTATTATTATTATTATTATTATTATTATTATTATTATTATTATTATTATTATTATTATTATTATTATTATTATTATTATTATTATTATTATTATTATTATTATTATTATTATTATTATTATTATTATTATTATTATTATTATTATTATTATTATTATTATTGTTATTATTATTATTATTATTATTATTATTATTATTATTATTATTATTATTATTATTATTATTATTATTATTATTATTATTATTATTATCATTATTATTATTATTATTATTATTTATTATTATTATTATTATTATTATTATCATCATTAAAATTATTATTATTATTATTATTATTATTATTATTATTATTATTATTATTATTATTATTATTATTATTATTATTATTATTATTATTATTATTGTTAGTATTATTATTATTATTATTATTGTTATTATTATTATTATTATTATTATTATTATTATTATCATTATTATTATTATCATTATTATTATTATTATCATCATTATAATTATTATTATTATTATTATTATTATTATTATTATTATTATTATTATTATTATTATTATTTTCATTATTATTATTATTATTATTATTATTAATATTAGTATTATTTGTATAATCAATATTATTATTATTAATATTATTATTACTAGCAATTAAAACATGATTATTATTCATATTATTATTATTATTAATATCAAATCCAACATGATAATTCGTCCGTCTTTTCGCGTAGTGACGACTGTCATTTGTGTAGTGACGAATGTAAAAATTGAAATTATTAATTCCGCATACTGACGTATATTCGAAAAATTTCAAGCTTGATGAAATAAAAGTTAGTAAACCTATATATAGTTGTAACTATCATTGGAAAGAGAAAATGCTATTCTTTTGACAATATTACTTTAAAAAGATAGTTTAAGCAAAATCTTATTTCATGAAGCTTCAAAGACATTTGTCAGTATGCGGAAATAATAACTCAGTATTTCGCGACAATTTTCGTTTCACCTAAATAGGACGTTCGTCAGTATGCGAAAAAGAGGGACAAATTATTCATATTATTATTATTGATATCAAAGGAAACAGGACAAATATTAATATTACTATTAATATCAAAGAAAACATGATAATTATTAATATTATTATTAATATCAAATATCAAAGAAAACACGATAATTATTCATATTATTATTAATAACAAAGAAAACATGATAATTATTTAAATTATTATTATTATTAATATCAAAGAAAACATGATAATTATTCATATCATTATTAATATTAAATATCAAAGAAAACACGATAATTATTCATATAATTATTAATAACAAAGAAAACATGATAATTATTCAAATTATTATTATTATTAATATCAAAGAAAACATGATAATTATTCAAATTATTATTATTATTAATATCAAAGAAAACATGATAATTATTCAAATTATTATTATTACTAATATCAAAGAAAACATGATAATTATTCAAATTATTATTATTACTAATATCAAAGAAAACATGATAATTATCAATATTATTATTAGTAATATCAAGTAAAACATGATAATTATTCATATTGTTATTATTACCAAGAAGCATTATAATTATTCATATTTTTGTTATCATTATAATCAAATAAAGCATGGTAATTATTCATATCATCATTAATATCAAAGAAAGCATGATAATTATTCATATTATTATTAATATCAAACAAAGAATACTAATTATTCATATTGTTATTAATATCGAAGAAAACATAATAATTATTCATATTATTCATATTTTATTAATTTAAAAAAGCATGAAAATTATTCATATTAATATTGTTATCATCAAAGAAAGCATGATAATTATTCGTATTATTACCATTATTAATTTCAAGTAAAACATGATAATTATTCTTATTATTATTAATATCAAATAAAACATTATAGTTATTCATATCATTATTATTAATATAAAATAAAACATAAATATTTATATTATTATTATTAATATCAAAGAAAGCATGATAATTATTCGTATATCATTATTAATATCAAGTAAAACATGATAATTATTCATATTATTATTAATATCAAATAAACATGACTTCAAATTATTATTATCATTATCAAATAAAGCATGATAAATATTCAAATTATTATTAATAAAATCAAATAAAACATGATAATTATTCATATTATTATTATTAGTAGTAGTATAAAAAGAAAACATGATAATTATTCATATTATTATTATTAATATCAAAAAAGCATTATAATTATTCATATTATTATTAATATCAAATAAAACATTATAATTATTCATATTATTATTATTATTGATATAAAATAAAACATGAAACTCTAATATAACTGAGTACAACATTCAATCTCTTGAATGCTTTAATAAACAGTGTGATGAAAAGCAATCTTGTAATTTTGATAGTTTCAAACGAACAAATAAAATAAATATTACATGATTAATTTCTATGAAGAAATGAAAAAGAAGATATGCAATTTCCTCCCTTTAGAATCTTAGTTATAAATTGTTGTATGTTATAGTATGCCTGGTAGAAATGTGTTGTAATTCTTAAGTTAAAGGAGTCGTTAAATATCATTATAGGCCTATCATTATTTTACGGCATCAGCAAAATGGATTTTGTAAAACGAAAAACAGTACAATGATGTTATGCAAAAACGTATTCAAAGATGAAACAATATCTTTAAAAAAACAATGGTTCGAATCATTGAAAAGCCATCTCATTTCTCCATAAAATATATAAATTATTGTACATTAAAGTCAGGAAGTATAACAACGTACACGTTCTGTGGCAGTTATCGTTAAACAAGCTTGAATATGTGACATCTTTAAGACAATAAAAAGGGTCGTTTAGTAATAATTGGTAAAAATTGTGTGATCAAAACTGTTGCGTCACTTCCGGTTCTGGATCGTTCCTATTAAACGCACAAGATTTGAATATGTATCAAAATAAGTGGTTCACAACTAGTTTATATCATCTATTATACGACTATTAAAGGTTGATATGTCTGACGGTTTAACTAACCTTCCAAAGCTAATCTAATCGTTTTTCAACTAAGTAAAATATTTTTGATCATTTTTGTTTATCTTGAACATTGTTATTCCAATTCTTTTCTCAGATCCTGCAAATCCACTAGAAATCGAGTATTACTCGTACAGTGGATTCCAAGGTAAGCGCTGGAA
>JAIGNY010000635.1:0-12500 GCA_020152595.1 Chiridota heheva
TACCATAGTATACAAATCTGGCGTGTAACACTGATACGAAAACCAAATAGAGAAATAACATATTATAGTATACAAATCCGATACGATAACCATTTAGAGGTATAAGATACCATAGTATACAAACCCGTGTAACTCTGATACGATAACCAATTAGAGATAAGATATAACATAGTATACAAATCAATTGCGTAACTCTGATACGATAATTAGAGAAATAACATTCTATATTATAGCGGCATATGATGAATAACTTAAATATAAGTGCACTTAGAAGAGAGAAGTCGAGGCGTTGAGAAACTATGTGGTTCAAAACAATATCCTGCTTAACGACCCTTCTTCAAAGAGGAAATCATATTAAAAAGGGACTACATAAATGACATCATCGCTCATGTGTATAATATAATAAATGTATTTATATAGCGCCTTTCATAATGTGGGACAAAGCCTTGACTAAATAACATACACAATAATTACAACAAACAAAGAAACATATGGAAATAGAAAAATAAAGAAAACTACCAAAAACTAGGCTGAGGGTACAAATGAGTTTTCAATTGCCTTTAAAATGAACTGAGGGAGGCAAGTCTAATTTGTTGGGGTAGGGATTCCAGCACTGAGGCAGTAAATGAGAAGCCTTTAGATCCTAAATTTGTTCTGGGGACGGGGCTGACATAAAAAATGGTACTAGAATTGGACTGAGATCTAAGATTATAGGATGATGAGCGGACATTTAATAGATTAAAAAGGTATGAAGGGGCGTCATTATGAAGGGACTTGAAGCAGAGGACAGCAGTCTTAAACTGAATGCGTTGTGAAACAGGTAGCCAATGTAGCTCATGTAAGAGAGGTGATGTATGGGTATGTTTAGGTTTCAGGAAAATAAGTCTGGCTGCTTGGTTTTGCAAAGCTGAAGAGAATGAATATTTTTGTAGTGGTGCCATACAGTAAAGCATTACAATAATCCAGCCTGGAAAGAATAAGGGCCTGAATTGCTGCATGAGTTGCATTTTCATCAAGATATCTACGTATCAGTGTGAGGTTTCTTAACTGAAACCCTCAGTGAACGTGTGATACTGGCTATCTGCGCATCATGGCTGAGTTTAATATCAAATGTCACACCAAGAATCTTAAGAACAGATGATGGCCTAAGAGTGACACCATCAAGATGGATCTGAACATCAGACCAGACTTTGTTGGTTTGCTAGTAAGGATACTATCGAAAGTTCAGTCTTATCTTGATTGAGTTTCATTTTATTCATAGTCATCCATGTTTTTATATTTTCATAACATCTGTGAGTTTGCTTGTGGCATCTTGTATGGACCTCTCGGAGCGTGGATCGCAAGTCAAATAAAAGCCTGAATGTCGTCCGCGTACATGTGATACTTTACCATATCTTTCAAATATTTCAGTGATTGGCTGCATGTATATGGTGAATAGCAGCGGGCCAAGCACGGACCCTTGGGGTACGCCAAAATTAAGTTTTAAACTGGTTGATTCAGAACCATTGATCGAAACACACCATTTCCTGTTCTCAAGTATGTCTTAAACCACTGGAGTGCGGTTTGAAAGCCCCAGATTGTCTCTAAGACAGTGAATGAGGATAAGTGTGGTCCAGCGTGTCAAAAGCAGAAGAGAGATCCAGGGATAAAAGGAATGTTGATTTTTCTGGTCCAGCGCAGCCGACAAATCATCTTGGAGGCAGAGAAGTGCTGTTTCAGTGCTATGACACTTTTTATATGCAGATTTGAAAGATACCATGAAGTTGATTCTGATCCATATAGTTGGATAATTGGTTGGCTACTACCTTTTCAAAATTTTGCCCAAGAAACAAATATTTGATATGGGTCTGTAATTTTGAGAGTTCATTCTTGTTTGAAGATTGTTTCTTCCAAAATAGGTGTAACAATTGCCTTTCCAAGACACAATGGGAAAATGCCAAGAGATAGCGAGGTATTTACTGTTTTTAAAGAAACGGCATGAGCAGGTAGGTGTTGCTGGAGTAACCATGTTGGTAGCGGATCTTGAGAACAAAGTCTTGTTTGGCATACCCTTAACAAGTCCATACAAGCTTGCGGCACTCACAGGCTGGAATGCTGAGAAGATATTCAGCATTATGCCAGCCCGCAGAACAGTTCCTGCACCGAGACCTGTGCCTGCTCCGAGACCTGTGCGTGCTTCAAGGCACCGAGACCTGTGCCTGCACCGTGACCTGTGCGTGCTCCAAAGGTTCAAAACGGACCCCTGGGACAATTAGCAATTACCTCCGCAGTTGGCAGATGAATATCGTAGATGGTACCGATTGGGAGCTGACCTACTAGCCCTTTTGGATGATGTTCGTCCTGCAATTCACCGGAAGGTAGCAGAAGAGGTTGGAGCCCTTCGCGGATTAAAATTGCAGTTAGCACTCAGAGTGGGTCTGAAGAAGGATAATGGTGATGGAGAAACAGAATTCACAAACCCAGTATTTCACCCAGCCGTCAGATGGATGTCCTGCAAGTGGGTGAGATTGATGCAGCGCTCAACAATGCTTTCCCGCATGATATAATCTCTGAGCAATGGACTCAGAGAGAGAGTCAGGATGGTGGTGGATAAGTGGAGGACCTCTGGATAATATTGCCCGGTACCACCATTACTGAGGTGGGTCCTATATCTGTTTGCTGAAAGAACTCAAAGCTAAAGGCTATCATAAATGTGAAAAACCGTGATAACTGTCTTCGTTGGGCTCTATGATCTGCTGTGTTTTCAGCCAAGAAAGATCAGACAGATGCAGAAAGTATCCCTCAAAAGACGACTTTAACTTTGGAAGGAATAGGTGCTCCAGCCCCCTCTCCCAAATCGGGAAGGTTGAAAAACAAAACATTCTGACTATTAACGTCTTCGGTCGGGATAAAGGGGTGATTGTTTACAGACTCAGCAAAGAAGACAAGAACATCCCCAGGATCAGCCTTCTATTGATTGAGAAGGTATGTAAGTTCCACTACACGTAGGTTACAAAGCCTCAGCCGCCTGCTCTTTGATCAAAGCACCCATCGAGGCGTAAGCACTTCTGTGAGAGGTGTCGCATGGTTATTCCATGGAAGATCTGCTCGAGGCCCATAGACCTGATTGTATGGGGAATTTGGTCAAAGAGCTGTATGTATTGACATGCTGAAAGAAGGTGAAAACAAGCTGTCCTTCCAGAACTATCACAAGCAGCTTCGGCGCTCTCGTAATCTACGCAGATTTTGAGGCACTCACCCTTAAGATAGATGGCCCTGGATCCAACCCCGCACAATCCAATACCCAAAAGATTCAAGAGCATGAAGCGTGTGGCTATTGGTATGTTGTGTTAGGTATGATGGTTGTACAGAACCTCCCGTAGTATATCGAGGCAAAAATGCAGCTGAGAAGTTCCTTGAGGCTTTGTAGCAGAAAGAAATTAAGATCAAGCCCTGGCAAATCCTCGACCTATGATAATCGCCAGAGAGGATTGGCGCGCACACCAGGCAGCACAGGATTGTCATATATGTAAAAAACCTCTACATAGTGACTCTGTCGCGACCACTGCCATATAACAGGTAAGTACAGAAGTGCTGCGCACAATGCCTGCAACCTGAAGTTGCGCCTGAGCCCCAAAACAACCACAATCCCAGTAATGTTCCATAACCTGTGGGGATATGACTCTCATTTGATTATGCAAGCCATCAGCAAAGTGGAAGGAAAGATAACCTGCATCCCCAATAACATGGAGAATTATATATCTTTCTCCCTAGGTCAGTTGAGGTTCATCGATAGCGCACAATTCCTGCTTGCGTCATTGGATAATCTGGTTGCCGCTAACGGCTCTGTTGACTTCAGTATCACAGCTAAATATAAACCGAAAGATAAAAAGAGACAATTGTTATTGCGTAAAGGATTTATCCCCGCGAGTATATGGATTCCTGGAAATAGTCTGAGGAGTGCCTATCTCCGCAAGATGCCTTCTATAGCAAGCTTACGGAGAAAATATCTCCAATGAGGATTATCAACATGCGCAGGAGGTTTGGGGGCATTCAAATGTGATACCATGGGAGATTATCACGACCTATACCCGCGGACTGATGTGCTTCTACTAGCTGATGTCTTCGAAATATATCCGGAAGACTTGCTTGCGGCAGGATGGTCTGGATCCAGCACACTACACAGCCCTGGATTATTTTGGGATGCACTCTTGAAATATACAGGTGTAGAATTGGAACTGTTAACCGACTATGACATGCACCTCTTCTCCGAGAAAGGTATGAGAGGTGGTATTTCCATAGTATCCAAGCGCTATGCTAAAGCCAGCAACCCCTATGTCTCAGGCTATGCAGCTATGACGATTTCAAGCCTAACAATCATATTCTCTACCTAGATGCAAATAACCTGTATGGTTGGGCGATGAGTCAAGCACTACCCACGGGTGGATTCGAATGGGTGGATGAAGTGCCTTCGCTGGATACGCTATCACCCGATGCAGAAAAAGGCTTACATACTCGAGGTGGACCTTGAGTATCCTCAAGACTACACGACGTCCACAATTCATACCCACTTGCTCCGGAACGTATGAATGTTCCGAAGGAGTGGCTGTCAGATTATATGAAAGGGCTTCTAAACTCGTAACTGATGTTGAAAAGTTGGTTCCCAATCTCTGTGATAAAAAGCGCTATGTTGTGCACTACCGAAATTTACAACTCTACCTCTCTCTAGGTATGAAGCTGACAAAAATACATCGTGCAATTCGGTTCAATCAAAGCGAGTGGATGTAACCATACATCAGAATGAATACAGAACTCCGCAAAAGGCCAAGACCAGATTTGAGAAGGACCTCTACAAACGGAAGAACAATAGCGTCTTTGGTAAGACTATGGAAAATCTGCGTAAGCGTGTAGATGTCAAACTCGTAAGAGCCTCTAAAAACGACAAGCTTCGCCGGTGGATAGCCAGCCCCGCGTTTGCAAGGCATGTGGTATTTTATGATGATCTAGACGCCCTACATATACACAAACGTCGGCTGATGCTTAACCGACCAGTTTACGTTGTGATGTGTGTCCTGGACCTGAGTAAACATCTGATATACGACTTTTAATACAACAACCTGAAGGAGCAATATGGCTGTATGGGAAGCGGCGCAATCTTCTCTATACGGATACGGATAGATTCCTACTTAAAATCCAAACCGAGGATGTGTATGCTGATATGAGTTCTAAGTCACACCTCAATGACACGAGTGATTATCCGACAGACCACCCGCTCCACAACACCACGAACAAAAAGGTGCTTGGCAAAATGAAAGACGAAAGTGCTGGAGTACCCATTAGCGAGTATATAGGACTTGGACCCAAAATGTATTCTATCGATCCTGAAGGAAGATGGAGGCGAGATCCGAAAAGCAAAAGGTGTTCAAAAGTATGTTGTGAGAAAAAATATACAACATCAGCAGTACAAAGAAGCACTGTATGACACCAAGACATTTCGTCATGGTATGATTCTATTGAGAAGCGAACACCACATTATATAGAGCATGCGAATGAATACAATTTCCTTATCACCTCTTGATACCAAGCGCTGGGTTGTGAGTGGATCACCCAACCACGATATATATATATATATATATATATATATATATATATATATATATATATATATATATATATATATATATATATATATATATATATATATATATATATATATATATATATATATATATATATATATATATATATATATATATATATATATATATATATATATATGTATATATATATATATATGTATATATATATATATATATATATATATATATATATATATATATATATATATATATATACATATATACATATATATACATATATACATATATATATATATATATATATATATATATATATATATATATATATATATATATATATATATATATATATATATATATATATATGTATACTTTCATAGGACTATGGCTATGGGGATATTTAGTGACATATCCCCTTGTTATGGGGACTCGTTAGGCTATGGGGACATATACATGTCCCCATAGCCATAGTTGCTCTAAAATCCCTCTTAGTGAATCGTTATGCAAAGTGGTGGCGTTTTTAGCCATGTCCCCATAGCCCTAATTTTAGTGACCAGTGACCACAGCGAACATTTTGAGGTATAGATTGCTGCCACCATTTTTGCTTTAATGTATTTGGAGTTAAATAGTTGGTATACTATAGACACAGGTCGAATTAAATGGATAACTAAATCTAAGTTGACCTCTGTGGTGAATCATTTGCGGTTTTGATGTATGAACTGAATAGTAATACACTTGTTTATAGCATGTATGGAGATGGCATTGGGGTTGAATTTGTTGTAATAATTAAACTCCATGGTACAACATAGTGAATACAAGCTGACAAGAGGCATCAAAAGATGAAGTCAATATGCAGTATTCATGATAAATGCAATGTATCTGATATGGGCTCTTATTGTGAAAACGGTCGCATGGATAACTGTTGAAAACGATACATGACCGTACAAGGAGTAAAATCTGGAACATGGATTTATGTGTTTTGTTGGGATGTAGGCCTAGATGTAATTGCATGGGCCTCCAACATTTTCGAATAAATTTATCTCACACAACAGTAGCGATTTTTTTCTTTCTCAGGAGTAGGGGTTTGAAATATTATCTCTGAAATCCTTAACATACAAGGATAGAAATCTGGAATATAAATTTATGTGTTTTGTTGGGATGTAGATGTAATTGCATGGGCTTCGCAACATTTCCGAACAAAATTAACTAACAAGAGTGGCGATTTGTTTTCTTTCTCAGAAGTGGGGTTCTGAGACATAATCTCTGAAATCCTTTAAATTCAAGAGGCCAGTTGTAAAACAGCATCAGCTAATGTAGCCAGGTAATGCCTTAGCAACCTACCGAACCAGTTCTGCGGGGACCTCGAAATTTTTAAAAACATTTTTTTTTTTATTGTTTTTTTCTTCTTCAAATTTTAAAGATTTGAAAATGGTTTTGAAAAGTGGGCGCATATTTTGAAGAGATAAATTTAGGTGGGATCTAATAATTAAGGAAAGGTAGACGGAAGTGGTAGAACCCTGTTCCCCGCCCTTCCCCCTGAGTGCCTTTGAGGATCGTATTATCACTGATTAACAGGATCCAAATAGTTAACGATATGACTATATTAACGAACAATTTTTTATTTAAAATATTTCATTTTCATCTCTTTATTGGTTTAAGCTTAAACATAGGCGCGGCTTGCCATATGTGGCGAGGGGAGAGGGGGAGGAGACAATTTGCCAACCACTGTTTTTAAGAAGAATGCATGAGTTGTCCCTTATTGCATGGGTCTATAGCAGCAATCTGGCTTGGGGTGGGGTGGGGAGTATGAATTTTATGACCAATAAGTTACCGTTAAAAGACATTTCAACTTACCTTCAATCCAAAAAAAAAGGTGGGAAAAGCCCCCATGCTGTCAGGTCCCTGTATTGAAAGGGGTAAGGCGGACAGTGTTCTCCAAAGTTTTCCAACCATATTTTTATTAAAAATGTACATTGATCAAAATTTTGGAAAATTTTAGATATGATTTAAGGGGGACTACATATTTGTCTGAGGCCTAAATATTTTTTTTTTAATCGGGAGGCGAATCTGCAATGTTAATGGAATCCGAATAATATTTCAAAGATTCAAAATTTATGTTTTTAAGTCTCAAATATCAATTTTGTTTTATTTTGGGACCTTCTAATCGTGCGTCAGGGAAATTTTACCCTGCCGCTGACCACTTCTCAAAGGGGCCTGCTGGACTATTTCAGTCCCGAACAGTTCTGGTTAAAGTTTATTGTAGAATGATTCTGCTCCATCTCAAAAAAAAAACAAAAAAGAATTCCTGACAAAAAGAATTACCTGATAGGCGACAGACTGAGACTTTATACATTGAACTTCCCAAAATGGGAAATTTTCCCCGCAATTTGTAGTTTGCCAGGAAAGTGATAACTTTCCCGACAAATGCACAATTTTTTTAGACAAAATGCAGAATTTTCCCAACAAGTTTTAAGAAAATCTGTACTTTATAAGCAGTTTGTTTGAAATTTCAACATAACTTATTAAGTCATGAAAATTATACATAAAAGTTGCAGTTTGTCCTGAAAATAGTGCTTTTTTGAAAAATTTATATCTTTTCCAACAAACTGTAAACTTTTTCCGACAGTTTTCGAAAAATAATGATTTTAAATGTTGAAATTCGGATAAACTGCAAAATTATCCCGAAAAACTGTCACGTTTTCTCGGTAAAATTGTGGAAAAATTATTCATGTGGAATTTGGGATGAATGGATCACAGCTTTGTACTAAGTACTCTCTCTTGGTTATGTCTTTGGCTATATGTTTTTCCCCGGGACCTCTTCATAAAAAAGCAAAAAACAAAACTGCATCAAACCTCTTATAACGCAGAAACCAAAACGTGGTGAAATGTGATCCCCCGCCCCCCTTCTCCTCCCCTCCCTTTGGAAAATTTATGGATCCGCACCTGATTTTTCCCATCTCTGAGCATCATTCCTCAATCATCATCACGGTAAAAGAAAGCACCTTAAAATTATGGTAAACACTATTTACATGTCTTTTGCTGAATTACGAAGTCTTCGCATCCAATGACAGAAATGTGTACATTATTTGGTAATGTTCTCCAGAAATCACTTACAAGAAGCCCTTTGGGAGGAAGAGGAAAAAGGAGGGGCTAACCTGGGCAATGGCCGCGAGGGAGAAATGGTTTATCAACCATTCAACTAAGAAAAATAGTCTCGTCCCGGGACAGTGCTTCTGTCCCGGGACGAGAGCGTTTTTCGTAAATATTTGCCTAAAAACTTTGAATGTACAATCCACCCCATCCCATTTTGATCACCACACTGGATGTGGATGTTTTAACAGACATCTTCCCCACTTTGGGCCAACCCACCGCCACCAGCACAATATACAGCCATTTGATTTTGCCGAGTTATCAGTTTTATGGCCTAAAAGTTATGTAATTTCAATGTGAAAAGTGAGGAACATGGCCTACCATCAATGATAAATAAATGAAATCTGGCTGCCTGGGGACAAGTGAGTCATCCCCCTTCATATTATCGGACATGCAACAATAATAGTCTGGACATGGAAACAGTTTGCCAAGGATGCACAACTGACACGTATACACTACGCCTCAAAGACTGAAATTTGAAAGATGTTTTTTTTTACTCAGTTACGACCTTCAGTTGTTCCGAGATGTCAGTAGCAAAATGAGATGTAGATGTAGCGAGGTGATTTTTAGATACCACTTTTTTTTCTTTAAAGATCAAAATGTTACTTCATGAACCCATTTGGAGTAAAGATTATGTAGAACTAAACAATCGAATCTTTTCCTAATCCTTTGTCCTTAACAAGGTTAGCTGAATTAAATTTACTTTCTTACGTGCGGCTCTCCAGAAATGTACTGGAAAACTAAATAAAAGTGAAAATCCACATCAACAAATTCTTTCAATAGTGACCAACATGATCCGAGGGTCATCAGGTCATGTAATGTTGCTTCACCCATGCACATACTAACATAGCACCAAGAAGAGTTCTTGGCCAAGATGCCAAGGGAAGAGGACGCCCGAAACAATCTGGTGTCACAAGTTCTGTTTCATATAAGTCAGCATATTTTACTCGAATATCTACATTTTGCTTGACTAGGTTCATTTTTGTGCCAAGGAATATTGAAAAGACAAAAATGGTGATTGACTATTCTTTTCCAAGCATGCCAAGTGTCATACACTTACATGTCATTAAAATTAAATATTTTGTCAAACAGCTTTAGTCTAGAGGTCCTTTACCTTGTGGCATATTTAACTCAAAATTACCTGAAGACGGAAGCAAAAGTACATGTATATGCATCACCAGAAAATATTAAAGGAAGGGGAAGGAGGGGAAGGGAAGGGGGAGGGAAGGGGAGGGAAGGGGGGGGGGCGGGTTCGAATTTATAAGCAACGGAGCGTAATTTGAAGTGGGGGCGCAAAGGTCTGAGTAAAGCTTTTTAGGTAATAGAATGGAAATAGGCCATATTTTACCCAGGAACCTTAACTATAGTGCATTGCAATTTAATTGATATAGTTCACTCTTTTTCCCAGACGTGCATGGCATTGTACGATACGCGTAGCGTGAATTACCTCGATATTCACAAGTAGTCCTGAAACTTTTAAGCTCCCTTGGTAGGGTCAAGGCGCAAAGCTCTGGTGTGGGCCAGGGAAAGAATTACCCGAAAGGTCAGCGATTTGGCCGTCTTTCCAGGTCAGTTTTGGTCTGTCTTAAAACTTATAATATGAGTTTCATGTACTGAATTTTTTAAGTTTGATCAAAGACGTGACATATAACATGCGTAGGAAGGTGAAATTTTCCGGCAGAACATATAGCAACGCGCGGAGCTCAATCCATAGGGGCACTTCTCGTTAGCGCATATGGGAGAAAACACGATTTGCACTTCGCCGAAGTTACTGAAGGTAGCACAGAGCTAAATATTTGCCTTATTGAAACCTATGATAAAAGCGTTAAGTTCAGAGTCTTTTTCAATAAGAAAGCGAAAGATTTTGTGACTTTTGTGAGGTTTTCTAAAAAATATGTTCTATTATCTTTTGGATGAGGTTAATTTCAAAAGGTGGTTACCGGAGGTTTTGGGCCCGAAGTCATAAGATAGTAAATACCCTCATTTGATAACACTATTTTCAGTATTGCTGCATGGTAAAATAGTTCCCCAATTTTTTTTTCTGAAGACGATTTTAACCAAATTCTATATTCAATGTCATGACATATTCTTTTCATCTGTTCATACACCTACTAAAATGTTCAAGTCTTGGACTTCTTTCTTCGTAAATGGCGGCCCATCAAAAATGTTTATTCAGCCTCTTTACTGAGAGTACTCAATTTGCTCTTGCGGATTAATATCTGATTAGTTCCGGGCTACCTAGAGTCGAGTGATCGCAAGTCGGGAAAGTTTTCGTTATGGTCAGCTGCGTACCGAGCAAGTGATTTGCAAATAATCGATAGTTAGGTAATACCATAGTGGCGATCCGGGGACGGAGTACATGTCCCCAAAATGTTGTTGGTGGACGGATATACTTATGCCCCCTTCCCTCCCCACCCTTAAAAATGAAATCTTATATATAAAGCCTATGCAAACTTTGACCTGCTTTGTCATTTGACTGTTTGGTAATTTCCATCATTTTAAAGCCTCGTAACCCAATTTGGCATAACTATGGCCCAACGGAGTGGGGACGAGTAGGGCCTTGCGTGCCCATACGGCATAACAGCCCCCACACTTTATTTTGCTACGGGTCCCACTTCGGATCCTTAGGGTCCAGCCCGGGGGCTACCTTAGTTAGTCCACCCCACACCCGTGGATTAGCTACTGTTTGTGAAGTATATGACATATACAACTTTCAAATAAAGATTATAAATAATATACTAATATTAACCAGCACGAACTATAGATATTGGCGTAGGAACCAGGAGGAAACCTTTTTACTAAATCAGTAAGTGTGTTCCAGAAACCTCTAAGATGTCATGTTTGATGGCTTTTAAAATGATACAAAACTTTTGAATGAAGATAAAAAAATATATATAAAAAAATCCATATATAAAACTCCTTTGGGCATATTTGTTCCCAATAAGTTGCAGGGGAAGGGGAGGGGGGCTTGACTTGATATATGAGGCCTCATTTTTGTTGGGAACATAAGCAATATTACTTGATATATATAAGGTCCCTTCTTTATGGAAAGGGGGGGAATAAGCATATCCGTCACCCAGCAAAATCATTAGAGGACATATCTGCGTAGGAGCCTGGTTAGCGGTCCAGGGGAGATGGATACTCTAAGATTTAATATTTCTGATGGCCCTATAAATGGTTTAAAATGATGGAAACTGCCGAACAGTCATCTTTTTTAGGGCGAACATAAGCGCATATTCGTCATATAACCAAATTATTGGGGGAACATATCGGCGTAGGAACCTGGTTAGGGATTCAGGGGCAATGGATACTCTGATGATTCGTAACTTTTGATAACCTGAGCTGCTAAATGGCTTTCAAATGATGGAAAACTGCAGAACTGTCATCCTTTTTTTTTTTTTTTATGGAACATAAGCGCGCGCATATTCGTCACCTTACAAAATTATAAGTGGGACATATCGGCGTGGGAGAGAAAGAAGGTTCAGGGCCAGGGACAGCTTGCCGGAAGTTTTGAATATTCATTATTCTAATGGCCATTAATAGCTTTTAAATAATGGAAACTTTAAAATGAAGATAACAGATCAAAGATTGCATATTCATATTAAAGGCGTGGAAAGCACAACCTCTGTAATTTATACACAGAAAACTGCAACATTAAAGAAGACATGAAGTTATTTGAAATCAATTATAAAGAAAAACATTAGACTTTCATCAAAAACTGTGTTGATGATGTCATATTTAAAGGGCAGTATGAAGAAAATGGCCACGCTC
>JAIGNY010000635.1:17500-20000 GCA_020152595.1 Chiridota heheva
ACAGAAAGAAACGAAAAAACAAGATAAAAAGAAAATTACCATAATTGTAAGGTAAGGCAATTTTTAACGTACACCCCTTCTAGCAATTACATCCGAGATTCACACATTAGGCTATTTCCAGACCAAGAAATGACTAAAAACCATTTTACAATACCATTTGTATTTGTAATATTATTACAATTAATATCAAAACAATCTGGAAATTTGGAGGACTTTGTTTACCTTGGATTATGTTTGTTCTATGTTCCTTAAATATAATTCCTTAGTTTTCTATTTGGGTTTTCCGTGCGTTTGTCATGCTTGGCTCCTCTCAGAAATGTTCTTACGGTGGCCCACTGCATCCCTTTCCAAATTTGGATTTGTTTTTGTCTTGATCACAGTTGGGCTTTTGCGGGCTTATTTTGACCTTTTTTAAACAAATTTGGCTTTGAGCGATGGTCAGATGGTACAGTATACCAAGTTGACCCTTATCTACATGTGCGATATTCATCAAAGCATTCAGCAGTCCAGCTAAACTTCGCAATACGTCTACCCCATAACTATATAGATTCGAGTCATGTTTAAAAGATATCATATTAATTTTGAAATCCTTTACTGACCCCAGCCAAACGATGGACCTGGAAAGAAGATTTCTAAGCGATAATCTTTCAAGGTGGAATGTTGCCTATCAGTGTTTCAGGATCATCTTTATGAAAGCAAGAAGAAAGCAGATAGTTGCAAAAGCCTCGAAACTGTGCGCGATCGACTGTGGCAGAAACCTACTCTCGCCGCACTTTTGATAGGAACAAGCACAGGTAACATATCTAAGAGTCAAAACTATTATTACACAATGTTTTTCATATTATATACATAGTTTTCATTGTACATACTTTTTGGTATTTCTCTTCCTCATGCAGTTAAATGGTCTCCCAAATATTAGGAAATTATAGCCATTTACCCGAGTTTCAAGGTCAGTGGCAGCCAGCTTGGATGTGACCCAGTTTTATCCCACCACAAGGGGTCAGAATTTAATATAATACAAAAATTCGGTCACTCAGAACATCCAATAGGACACCAAAATGTATATAGATATAGATATATATATATAGATATAGATATATATATATAGATATAGATATAGATATATATATATAGATATAGATATATATATATGATATATATATATATATATATATATATATATATATATATATATATATATATATATATATATATATATATATATATATATATATATATATATATATATATATATATATATATATATATATATATATATATATATATATATACTATATATATATATATATATATCCATTCCATTAATTCCATTAATGTGCGTTGGTGTGTAACAGAAGCCTCCAAAAGAATGGCAAGCTTGAGATCTGCTATAGAATATAACGCAAAATATTTCGGTCTGACTTCAGACCTTCTTCAGTTGCAAGTGATTTGTGTGTAAGAAATAGAGCGCAAGTATTAGGTATTAGTGGTGGCTTTTTCACAGACCATGTGTAGTTGCTCAAGTGTGCTAAATCCTTATTTAATCCTGTTAGATGGGTTTTTAGTTTGATAATCATCTTTAATTCCATTAATGTGCGTTGGTGTGTAACAGAGAAGCCTCCAAAAAGAATGGCAAACTTGAGATCTGATAGACTGTGTAGAGGCAGATTGAAGTGGGAAGCCACAGGAAAGCCAGGAGAATTGTTGCGAATAGTATGTTTATGGTTATTAAATCTAAGTTTGAAATTAGTACTAGTTTCACCTATGTATGCAATAAGGGGGCATTTTTGGCAGTACAGATGATACATCACATTGGAGCTGTCACAATTAAAATTCCCAGGTTTAAGCTGAGTATTACTGGCTATGTGTAAAATGGTAGGTGAGGTGTCCATGTTTTTACAGACTAGGCAGCGGGGCTTGTTGCATTTGATATTACCATGGTTGGTTTGTGTGTTTTGAAGTTTAGAATGTACGAGGATGGATTTCAAGTTGCGAGGTTGTTTGCGTGCTATAACTGGGATTCGTGGGGCTAGTGATGGGTCTGAATGAAGGATGGGCCACGATTGTTGTACATTGGATATGAATGGTCTTAGTGAGGGGTGATGTGTTATCACTAGCGGAATGCGAGTGGATTTGGACTTAGGTTGGTAGTTTAGCAATTTTTGACGAGGAATGGCGATAACTTTTTCAAACTGGTCAGATAAAAGTCTAAAGGGGTATCCCCTGCTGCTAAATTGTTCGAGGAGGGTAATGGATGAATCTATAAAATCATTGGTGGTGGAGCAAATTCTGCGTATGCGTAACAGTTGACTGAAAACCAGAGATTTTTTGATATGTGATGGGTGAAAGCTTTTGAAGTGTAAGTATGTTTGTCTGTCTGTCGGCTTTGTGTATACTTTGGTTTGCAGTTTGTTGTCTTTAATTAATACTGTGGTATCAAGAAAAGGGA
The DNA here is from genome assembly GCA_020152595.1 of Chiridota heheva. Lineage (NCBI taxonomy): Eukaryota > Metazoa > Echinodermata > Holothuroidea > Apodida > Chiridotidae > Chiridota > Chiridota heheva. The sequence continues at coordinate 19,950 of JAIGNY010000635.1, forward strand.
TTTCACTGGTGGATTGCTCCATGGTGAATTTGATCCGCCGATGTTGACTGT
>JAIGNY010000635.1:30000-32500 GCA_020152595.1 Chiridota heheva
TAGTAAACTTAATTCCATGGGACAGAGGGACAAGCACCCCCCTCTTCTTCCCCCTCCCACTATCCAAGGTGGAAGGTGAATATTGTCAACAGTTTGAATAAAAAACACATTTTAATTTGTGAAGTAAACCTTTTTTGTTATGCAATTAAGGAAACAAAGTTGGCCGAAGTCTAAGAAATATCGGGTGTGGTGAGGTTTATTTTTCCGTCGCTAAACATGCCCGTAATTCCTGACGTCAGAATTAAAAAAAAAAAAACAAGGATTTGAAATACCTGTTCCCCCTACTTTGTGGAGGAATTTCGCTGAGGGTGCCAAATTATATTTTGGGTTTTTGTAATTATGCCTGCATATAATGATCAAATTTGTGAGTTATTTTATGTGCTCTCATCCAATTACGCACGCCATGTAAACCACGTGGATAAGCACCTGCCAAAGGGAATAAGTATGGCGTAATCATCTATATGTGTTTATGTTGTTTTTGATTTTAGATGTACAATTATGCAGATAAAGTGAAGTAAATTATTTTCTGATGGTGAAATTGCATTCTAAATGAATCACAGATGCGAATTGAAATTAAAAACCGTTTTTTATTCTTGCAAATGTTTAAATTATCTATAAAAGTGAAGTAATAACGGATTGTAATTTTCGGATTTTTTTATATTGAAAAAGAAAACAAATTGAATTGTCCTATATTTTAGTTTCAAATTAAATGACAAAAAAAGATAAGTTGTGAATTTGAAGGAAGATGTAACAATTTTTTCGGGTTGTTTAATTGATGATTTTTGATAGAATCTGGTTGTTGGTTTGGTTATTTTTTATTTAATGATGAATTTTCTTTAGGCCTTGGGAAAGAAAAATAAATGATTGAGTTTTGATGTTAAAAAGAATGGTATAAGTATAGACTTAATCTAAAACTATTATGGATTTATATTATGAGTGGAGCTTTGCGTCAACTCAATAAATGAATTCATTATTGTATCAATATATATGTGGGAATCTAAATTTAAGAAAGAATATTGAAGTAATAAGCGCATCGATCTTTGTTATGACAGTATGTAGCCAAGATTATGCGATGCATGCATGTGTATGGGTATAGTCAAGTAAACAAATGCGTATTAAGAAGTGAGAAGTTTCGTTATCAAACAGTAATTAAACAAAACATCGCTATTTATAGTGCATATGAATATTTTCTCGTGTTTCTGCTTATTAGTTTGGACTGGTTATGGTATATGAATTTCTACCATTTTTTTTAAAGATAAAGTCCACCGCTTGGCTCAAGTCACAAACTGTGTGACATATAAAATGGAAAATTATGGGGAAAATTTTAATCAAAGAGAAACTCGAGTTTCACTCACCCCCACCCATGTCCATACCAACTATGGCGGCGAATCATTTGATTATACTATATATGGGCATATTCTCATGTGTTCGAGCTAACAGACAATTAGTCATGATTACTTGCACGAATCTGCGGGAGCAGATTGTCCTGGGAATATATCTGTATAGCCTTTTTATTCTCAAATTCTGCAATTTGTATCATTTACAAAAATGTTTTTTCTCAAAGCTTTATTCATACATCAAAAACGATGAAACCATCCCTCAGGATGGACTCTAAAGCCAGCGAAAGACACATATTGTTGCCAATGGGACCCTTCATTTGAACATTTGTTTCAAATTGTATTTTCCTTTTAACTAACTTTGTCAGTGAGTGTGAAATTCATACAATTTTGAATCAATTTTATGATACCATAATCATGCCAAAATTTTTTTAAGCAATTTTCTGCTATCAAATAACAAGGAATGTAGGGCTTCGGGAGTTTCGCCCCCTAAGCCCCCACCAGGGTTTCTTTCTAGATTTGACACAATTGTAAGCCATAATAAGGCTTCGTCCTTTGGAGTTGATAAAATAATAAGCAATTTTCTGCTCTAAAAATGATTTTCATTTTCGTTAAATTAACCTCATTTTCAGGAAATTTTCTTCGATTTTGCCACATTTTACCAAAACTTCAAGCTATGTTACCACATCCCCACCCCTCCCCTCCTCCCCTACTTCCCCTTACAAATAATTTTTGGACCGTGCCAACATTTATGTATAGGTTTCTTGAGATAAAAATACAATCTGGCCACTAATTTCAAATATCTTCCTACGGTCGCTGCTGCCAATTTAGACATGTGCCCAATGTGAGGGTGTCAAAATCCCATTCCCCTAAGTTAGTGGCGCAACTAGAGTCATGGGGGCCGTGGGAAATTTTGTGCTCGAGGCCCATAACAAACATATTACAATGTCATTTTCCAGGGGCCTCAAATTATATATATATATATATATATATATATATATATATATATATATATATATATATATATATATATATATATATATATATATATATATATATATATATATATATATATATATATATATATATATATATATATATATATATATATATATATATATATATATATATATATATATATATATATATATATATATATATAT
>JAIGNY010000635.1:35000-53875 GCA_020152595.1 Chiridota heheva
CTAGCTTTACCACAGGGGGCATTGCAAGAACCAGCGTTTGCAGTGGAACCACAGGAGCTACGGACCAGTTTGCTACGAAGGTTAGGTGGTTGTCTTCGTGCATAGATGAGAGGTTGTTCAAAAACCTTAACGATATTGGTATCCATTTGCAAAGAGCTGTAATCATTTTTGATTGATTTGATAAGAGGCTCTAGTCTGGGATCATATTTAGTAATAATAGGTATGCGAGTAACTGAGGTTTTGTCTTGTAAGTGAGGAGTGTGTTTCTGTCCAGGCGCAAACTTGATGGTAGTAAGCTAAGATCCGTTTAAAAGGATAGCCACGTGAAATAAAGTAACCAAACAAGTTAGCGGCGTCTTCAGTAAAACTTGTTTGGTCTGAACAGATACGTTTGTATCTCAAAAGCTGGCTATAGATTAGAGAGTTTTTGAGGTGAAGGGGATGAAAGCTGTTGTATGCAAGGTATGTATGTCTGTCCGTAGGTTTGGTGTATGTACGTGTAGAAATTTGCCCATTCGCCAGTTGGATGGTAACATCAAGAAAATTTATGCTAGTATTAGAACTATCATATGTAAACTTAATGCTATGGTGATGATCATTAAGCCTGTTAATGAATTCTTCCAAGCGATCTGCTCCATGTGTCCATATCAGAAAAATATCGTCTATGTAACGAAAGTATGCCAGGGGCCTGCAAGCACAATTTGACAGAAACTTTTCTTCAAACACAGCCATGAAGATATTGGCAAAGCACGGGGCCATTTTTGTGCCCATTGCTGTGCCACATAATTGAAGATAAAATTCTCGATTGAAGGTAAACGCATTATGCTCCAAAATGAATTTGATTAATTTGCAAATGTCATCACTAGAATTTGTGGATGGTTGTCTTCTGTCAAGAAAGGTTTTGCACGCATGAATGCCTTCTGAATGTGGAATGTTGGTATACAGGCCCTTGACATCCAATGTCACTAAGATCGAGTCTTCTGATATATTCTTAATATCACCCAATTTCTTAAGAAAGTCTGTGGTGTCCTGTATGTAGCTAGGGATGGTTTTTAAGTAACGGCTGTAGTTCCTTATCTACGTATGATGAAACATACTCAGTCAGTGTACCGACTCCAGAAACAATCGGACGTCCGGGAGGATTAATATTGAGACGTCGAGCTTCATTAACGAAATTACTCTCGTCACTGTTAGGATCTGCTGATCGTACTAAACCCGGCAGTTTGTGGAGCTTGGGTAGTGTATAAAACGTTCCAGCTTTAGGTCGGGGAGGAATGAGCTTGCTTACCTCCTCTTGCATCCTAGGTTGTAAACTTGATGTCACATTATAAAGTTCTTTGGTAAATGAATTTGTTGGATCTGTATCAAGTCGTTCATAAAAATCCTCGTTGGTGAGTTGTGACTTAGCCTCATCTATGTATCTACTCTTATCGAGAACAGCGGTGCCGCCTCCCTTATCCGCTGGCTTGATTATGATGTTGTTATTCTTTTGCAGATTGCGGAGTCCATGTCGCTGTTTAACAGTTAAATTGTCACGAAGCTTAGATTGGTGTGTTTTCAAGTCATTTAGGAATGCATCTAACTGCTTTTCGATTTTGTTGATATGAGTATCTAGTGTGGTATTTCTTCCCACGGGGGGAGTCCAATACAGCCCGTAGAGGCACTTCCGCACAATGCAGCTTATGCTTAGAAGAAAAGCTCGCAATTGTCTCTTCTATCTCAAGAAAAGAGAACTTGCTTAACAAAAGAACAGAGCTGGTATCGAAATGCCGTCACCAAGGTGCGCTGAAGCATGCAAGACAAAGAGAGCCAAGCTAGGTTTATGTTTAGTACCACACTTGCCTGATGAACGCGAAAGGGCGTGAAACTTAAAGTAGCAAGTTTAGATTCGTTATCATTAATATTCTAGCTCTGCCCTGTGTATTGAGCACTTTATCAACCAGAATTAATATAATCTCGTATATATATATATATATATATATATATATATATATATATATATATATATATATATATATATATATATATATATATATATATATATATATATATATATATATATATATATATATATATATATATATATATATATATATATATATATATATATATATATATATATATATATATATATATATATATATATATATATATATATATATATATATATATATATATATATATATATATATATATATATATATATATATATGTAACTTGAGCCCCTGAAAATGACATTGTAATATGTTTGTTATGGTCCTCGAGCACCAAATCCCCATGGGCCCCCATGACTTTAGTTGCGCCACTAACTTAGGGGGAATGGGATTTTGGCACCCCTCACTTTGGGCACATGTCTAAATTGGCAGCAGCGACCGTAGGTAAATATTTGAAATTGGTGGCCAGATTGTATTTTTATCTCAAGAAACCTATACATAAATGTTGGCACGGTCCAAAAACTACTTGTAAGGGGAAGGAGGGGGAGCAATGGGAGGGTGCGTGGTAACATAGTTTGAAGTTTTGGTAAAATGTGACATATCGAAGAAAATTTCTCGAAAATGAAGAAAAGTTTAAGAAAATTTCCTGAAAATGAAGTTATTTTAACGAAAATGAAAATCATTTTGAGAGCAGAAAATTGCTTATTATTTTATCAACTCCAAAGGACGAAGCCTTATTATGGCTAACAATTGTGTCAAATCTAGAAAGAAACCCTGGTGGGGGCTCAGGGGGCGAAAATCCCGAAGCCCTACATTCCTTGTTATTTGATAGCAGAAAATTGCTTAAAAATATTTTGGCATGATTATGGTATCATAAAATTGATTCAAAATTGTATGAATTTCACACTCACTGACAAAGTTAGTTAAAAGGAAAATATAATTTGAAACAAATGTTCAAATGAAGGGTCCCATTGACAACAATATGTGTCTTTCGCTGGCTTTAGAGTCCAGCCTGAGGGATGGTTTCATCGTTTTTGATGTATGAATAAAGCTTTGAGAAAAAACATTTTTGTAAATGATACAAATTGCAGAATTTGATAATAAAAAGGCTATACAGATATATTCCCAGGACAATCTGCTCCCGCAGATTCGTGCGAGTAATCATGACTAATTGTCTGTTAGCTCGAACACATGAGAATATGCCCATATATAGTATAATCAAAATGATTCGCCGCCATAGTTGGTATGGACATGGGTGGGGGTGAGGGAAACTCGAGTTTCTCTTTGATTACAATTTTTCCCATAATTTTCCATTTTATATGTCACACAGTTTGTGACTTGAGCCAGGCGGTGGACTTTAATTTGAGAATTTTTTTTGTAGAAATTCATATACCATTACCAGTCCGATCTAATAAGCAGAAACACGGGGAAATATTCATATGCACTATAAATAGCGATGTTTTGTTTAATTACTATTTGCTAACAAAGCCTCTCACTTCTTTATACGCATTTGTTTACTTGACTATACCCATACACATGCATGCATCGCATAATCTTGACTACATACTGTCATAACAAAGATCGATGCGCTTATTACTTCAATATTCTTTCTTAAATTTAGATTCCCACGGATATAGATATAATTATGAATTCATTTATTGAGTTGACGCAAGCTCCACTCATAATATAAGTCCATAATAGTTTTAGATTAAGTCTATACTAATACCATTCTTTTTAACATCAAAACTCAATCATTCATCTGTTTATGATAGTTGTAATTAATTTATGAATGAATAACCGTGGAACAACAATTTTTCAAGTGATCTCTTTAAGTTAAAAAGAAAATTTAACTTATTTTGAAGTTAAGGTTTTATAAAGCCTTTTTATATGCTTTGTGTTTAAGAATGTTATTCAATTAACCTCATGCATTTTTTTCTCCGATCTTCTAAGTCTCAATATCAATCTAGACAGATAAATAGATAGGTAAAATGGGAAATCTGACCAATCAGAAAGACGACTTGAAACTTAAAGGGGCACTTCACCGACTTATAAGAGCAGCAAATCATTTTGTCCCTAGTGGCGTGGAGGGCTAAAAAACTTATACGACCAAATTTTATACCACGTACTTAGGTATTTACCTGAGATTTGTAACATGAAACACTTGAGGCTCCGAGGCATGATAGGTCAAAAAATATTTGAAAAATTCAACAAAAAGATATACTCATTTTGTGTCTAGTCAACTTTAAGTCAACATTTTTCATTTTCTATAAATATCAATGGCGGAGAGCTGTTTGTATTAGTATACTCAACAGCCAGAAAGCTCGTCATATATATAATGCCGTCCCTTATTTTCTTGCCTACGTTTATGTTTTTACTCAATCTTAAACTTATAATAAAAGCTACCCAAATATATATTTAAAAAAATTGTATTGTTTTATTTAATAGTAGTAAATGTATAGTTAAGCTTGTGGAATTTAATTCATAAGGTTAAAGTTCCTACAATTACCAGTTTAAACCATTTATGTTGCATTTCCGATCAAAGGGTTCCGACCATGGCGTCCGAATCGAGTTTCCAATGCAGGAAACAAGGAGTTTCCGTCGACTGAACCGTGAAATATGCCAGTGTCTGGTTTTTAAAGTTGACAACATATCGTTGTAACAAATAAAACATTTACGTCACTTATGTCACTTTGAGCAAAGAATTTCCGTTCAATGAAACACCGAATTTCCGGTGTTATACTCGACGAAAAATCCATATTTATTGTCCACCAACTTTACGTCCTTACGATGTAAACACGTTAAATATGGAGATAACGTCACCTGGAGCACGGCTTTTATGCCGCCAGGAATGGGGCATTTAAGTTGCATTAAATTCCATTTCTACGTTGCTAACACGTTAAACATGGAGTTTACGTCACCGAAGCACGGCGTTTACGTCGTCAGGAATGAGACATACAAGTTCCGTTAAATTTAATTTGTACGTTGTAAACATGTTAAATATGGAGATTACGTCACCTGGCGCACGGCGTTTACGCCTCCAGGAACTGGGCATTTAAGTTGCATTAAATTCCTTTTTTACGTTGTATAAACACGTTAAACAGGGAGTTTACGTTACCCGGAGCACGGCGTTTACGTCACCAGGATTGAGGCATCTAAGTCACAGTAAATTACTTTTTTTACGTTGTAAACACGTAAAACATGGAGTTTACGTCACCTAGACACGGCGTTTACGTCGCCAGGAATGAGGCATTTCAGTTGCATTAAATTACATGTTTACACTGTAAAAAGTTTACACTGTAAAATGCGTTAAACAGGAAGTTTATGTCACCCGGAGCCCGGCGTTTCCGTTGCCCGGAGCGAGGCGATTGTTGCCTTAAACATTATGGGAAACATTATGGGAAACTGATACCTCAACCACCCACCCCTACCTCGCCACCCCCACCACCACCACCATTCATAAGACCCTGAGCCCGATCAGAATACCCCAGCGACGTTCTTGGTAAGGAGACACAAGTGACTTGGAGTTAAAAGTGTCAGCAAGTTGTGCTTTTATTTCCAGGGTCTCTAACCAATGAGGTACCACTTTTAATGGGTAAACCTCCATACTATGTCAGTGTGATTTAAGTCAAGCGTACATATTAACGTAAATGTAAGCGGCTCAAGCAATGTCATATACTTGGACAAGGGTCCCGAACACAATATCCCCCATGGACGATAGCTGCACCACTACAAGTGATGTAGTCAGAGGGCTGTGCCTCGTCTCCTTGTCACTAACTGTCAGTCTATTAATTTTGTGATACTGTTTTTATTTGGATGTGCTTAAAAATAATATGAATGATCCAAGGTGCTTCCAAGTTCCAAACAGAAATCGAGTTATTTTAGGTCACTGCAAATATTCCATTCACCGAATTCCATCCCCTCTTCTGTGTGAATGAACCGTTTTCAGGAAAGGCTGAATGTTTAATACAAGGTCTTATCTCAGGCTTCAGGTCTGTTACAATAAGCTTGTCTGCTATTTCAGTTAAAAAAAGTGGCTCCATCAGATCTATAGTAACCTAAAACACAAAATACATACAAAACTAGTATGTTTGTCCTTGATTGAGGCAGATGAATTTATAGATAAATAATTAGGAGATAAATGGTACTCAAATACAAACATTGACATAACACTTAAGAAAAGTCAAAGAAAATACTTTATTACCAAATGATAATCAATTTATCTCGTTTGGTTCCAATGTAAGTCTTGTTTTAATTTCATCACAAGTAAGCAATGCATTAAACCCTTCATATGTATAGGTGCTTCTTTAAAGTTTTTCTAGATGTGTAGCAGCAACTTATGCTAAATTGCTTTAAAATCCATGGAAAATAAAAAAAGAAAATCATCCAAATCGGTTAAAAATATGCAAATTTGTGTTCCTCTTTATGTTCCTCTTTTAAAGTATAAGTCGGCGGAAGTTCCTATTTCCTTATGTAATCTGTTTTCTATTTTCTTTAATTATTTTCACAGATTTGTGAGAGATTTTTTTTTTTTTTTAACCAGCCGTTTTTAAGTGTTGACCATACCCCTTAACCATAATCTAGCAGGAATAGACTTTGTCCTCATTTTCAAGAACTGAAATTTAGGAAGGAAATATACAGAATTACATAAAAAATAGTTCAACTTTGCAAAGCGTAACGCTGTTTCAATATTATTCAAAAGGTCGTGTTATATAATTTCGCAACACATAATACAAAGCTACCGCTTTTAATGATACACCATCTGACCATTGTCAATTAACACACGGTCCGAGATCCCCCTCCCATGACGACGTGTTCAAATTCAGCCCATTTCTGAGGGAAATTTTGTTAAAAGCAAAAATAATATATACAAAGCAAAATGTTTTCCAATTTTTAAAACTTTCCTAAAAAAAGTGTGTGTGTGTGTGAGTGTGTGTGTGTATGTGTATGGGGGCGTTCGGGACCCACATTCCCCCTAGGATACGCCACTGCTTGGAATAATAGCTGCCAGCATGCTATACGGTATTGTCACTCGATCATTATCATGTTGTGATGGCTTAGCATATCTACGAACGATCTTAAACCAAAGAGCTGTGTAGAAGCTCTTTGCTTAAACAACGATTCTTTGAAACTTCAATACATTTTCGTAATATTAGCAATAGATCAACGATAATTGTTTATGAATTTTGGATAACTACTGGGTATAAATATCGATGTTAGAGAAATTCAAGCTCTCCACGTGCGTCAAAAAGCTTTGTTGAATATTTTAGTCTCTCTAAAAAAATTACTGTGTTGAGTGGTTAAGCATTATATGCGGCAACTTTGTATTATGTCTTACAAAATTATATTACAATAGCTTTTGAATGCATGGGTGGTCTGAAGTAGCATTTTCTTGGTAGAATAAGCGAAGACAACGACTTCAAATTTGAAGAGAATGTATCTTGTCAACCTGTCAATGTACAAACTATTTACATCATTAAACTCTTGTAAATCTTTACAATCACAATTATATACACTATATCTTTACATTTATAATTATTTACACTAACTTCCCCGCGCAATATAAGTTGGAACTCTACTGACACAAGTATAAATACCAAATAAAGGTCGACATCAACCAAACATGTTGGCTCCATTCAGCAGTTCTGGAACAACCAAAAAACTGGTACTTTGAAATACCCAAAAAGTGGCTAGTTTTTTATTACGTCATCGCATGAGCCTACACATTTTACAAGCCCACGCTAAACATATGGGTTTCTCATTTTCCGCTCCAAATTGTCCAAAATTTCAATAGATATCCTAAAATTTTGGAGACGGATAGTAAATAAATATTAAACAAAATTTTCTGCTGCTTTTTGAAAGTCACCTTAGCAATTTTGAGAAAATGAACAAAACAGACTGCCTATAATCTGTTTTAATAATTTTTTCAAAAAGGCAACCTTGAATTAAAAAAAACAGCGGCAAAAAGTTCTGAGTATCTATTTACTATCAGTCTCCAAAATTTCAGGATATCCATTGAAATTTTGGACAATCCGGAGCGGAAAATGAGAAACCTTATATGTTTAGTGTGGGCTAGTCAAATGTATAGGCTCATGCGATGACGTAATACCCAATTTTTTGGGTATTTCAAAGTACCCAGTTTTTTGGCTTGCTCCCGAACTGTTCAGTGATCGAGCTCAGCATTCTGTTTAAGTACAGTCTACTACACCAAGTAACATGCCTCTATTGTTAACAATGCTCAAGTCATCAGACTTCTATTGTCTAACTGTTTTCTCCTCTTTTGAGACGAAACCATTGTTATCTTATAGCTTTCATCGAATTACATTTCAATCATTATTTCCAATTTTCTGCAGAACGTCATTGTTGATTTGATTTGGAAGGTTTGCTGTTAACCCTCATAACGCGTATAATAAGGCGACTTTACTTTTTGATTGGCTGATTGGTGGCTGTGTAAGTTAAACATTTCTTGAATTCACTATAAATACAACTTAGTGCTGGAAAATTGGCACAATTAAAGGACAATAAAGGCCAGATATAGTGTAAACGTGGAGATAAAAACGCACTACAGTCCAACGTTCCTGATTGGTCGAAATATTTGCACAATCCCGGACAAGCCAATCAATTACCGACTAGCAAGTGACATCAATAAGTATGTATCAGTGATGTGTCAAGCAAATATCTTGAGACAAGATTTTTTCTTTAAAATGCTTCCCATTTCAAAAGAAATATCGGGAAGCTTGGGATGTAACTATTTAGAATTAACGTTTTGTTTGGAAAGTTTTGAGAGTCTGTTAGTATATATATCTTGCTCAAACAACGATTGAAAACATTATTGAAGCCAACATTGTCCCAGAACTATTAGATGGGCAACCAAAAGTATTTATCATGTTAAATATTGGCCTTATCTTCCAGTCCTCGACAAAAAGTGACAGTCACTCTAAAGCTGAATAACAGATCTTCATCTATAGCAGTAGTTAGTCGGCTCCTCTAGCGTAGAATGGGCGTAATCACGGTGGTTAGTCGGCTCCCCTAGCGTAGAAAGGGCGTAATCACGGTGATTAGTCGGCTCCCCTAGCATCCTAGCGTAGAAAGGGCGTAATCACGGTGGTTAGTCGGCTTCCCTAGCGTAGAAAGGGCGTAATAAAAGCAAAGCTCCCACTGCTGTTAGGGGATGTCGGTGATACAGATTGAGGTATCGCTAATGGGGTATGTTCGGTTTGGGCGATGTTGGAGTTCCAGCGGATTCACTCCTGCACCCTAATCGTGAAGAAAAGTTATTATTAGATCATTTTGTCTGATGATTTTATCACAATACTACAAATAAAAAGAGGATATCTAGTTTACCCAACAGCGGTACTCGCTTCTCTGATGATGGTACTTGCAACATAAACTGGGTCATATCTCAATACGTGAACCTTTAAGTCAGAAATAACCAAAAAAACTTGTTTGTTGCCCACCGACAGATTAAAAATACGCACAGTACGGGCCGTCCGGAAAATTAGACGAACCAAAGATGTAACCCAATGAGGGGACCTGGTATTCCTCGTCGACCAACCCCATGGGAGAGATTTTCCAACGAATCTGGGGGAAAGCCACAAAATGAAATTTCCTATACCAAAAGTGTGTGCCATACTAAAATACAAAAAATCACCATAACAAAAATATAGATATAGAAAAAGTTTCACCCCACATACCGTTTATAACCAACCTTAGATCTCTAGTGGTTTAATTCAGGTGACGTATATATCAAAACTTTTATTTCTGGAATGTCAAATAATTTTTGGAGAGATGTCTTCAAATGTTTTTGCAATTCATGGCAAGTAATTAGTTATACAAATAATGACATGGAACTTGTTCTGAGTCAACCATTATGGCATAATACCAAAATTCAAATTGGTAATGTTCCAGTTTTCTACAGTCATTGTGTAGTAAAGGTGTTACTATTGTGAACGATCTATTGAATGATGATGGCTCTTTTCTTTCATACGAAGATTTTATTCATACTTTTAATATTAATGCAAATTTTTTGGAGTACTACAGTGTCATCAGCTCTTTGAAACATTCTTGGGTAATATTATTCAGGCAAACAAGAAACTTTGTTCACCGGTTGACAACCATTATCATGTTATGCTTTAAAAGGGTGATTTAGAATGTAAAGCAATTTATTGTACCCTTATTAAGGATGTTAGGTTTACTAATAAAGCTCGTACTAAGTGGGAGAATGTACTTAACTCCACTTTTCTTGATGACAAGTGGAGACTTTTTCTGTTCCATCCCTTTGATTGCAGCAATGATACCAAGATTAGATGGTTTCAGTATAAAATCCTCAATTGTTGCTTTCCAACTAATGTTTTGCTAAATAAGATTGGGGTAATTGATAATCCGCTTTGTTCATTTTGTTTAAGTAACACTGAATCAATTGTTCACTTATTTTATCATTGTAAATTTGTGCAACCCTTGTGGATTTATCTCAACAATGCCCTTAAAAATGGTCGTATCAATATTTCACTGTTAGACCCAGAAACTATCTTGCTTGGTAAAAATCACGATAAACTGCTTAATTTAATTATTATTCTTGTAAAGTATTACATTTTTATAACCAAAACCAATAAGAGGTTTCCAACTATAGTTGCCATGAACTGTTATCTTAAGAACTATTTTAACGTACAGAAGTTCATTTATGAAATTAATATGTCTGACTCTTGGCAAAAAATACTGGCTACCTTGGTATAACTTTTACATTTATATAACTTTTTGGTGTTAATGTTTTGTGGTATTATGTAAACATTGTTTTGTTTATTCCTTACTTGTGTTTTGTATATACATTGTAACTCGAGGAGAAGAATTCAATGAATTAAAAAAACAAAAACCCTTAGATCTCTACATATACAGGCTGGGAGTGGATCTAGATTTGAAACCCTTAAGTTTTGATTTAATTTCAATAAAAAGGGTGGTAATGGCGATTCAGTTTAATGGGTCTCCTGAAAAGCTGTTATTGCCTCATTGCATACGCCTTGCATGCGTAACGAGCTGGCATCTAATCAATATATGCTGCCGATAAAAACACAGCAGGGCGTACACCACTTATCAGATCAATTAAAAACAATTGATTACAAAACCTCTCAAAATGATACATTAGCTCCCACCGAAATATATTACAATATTTTTGATATGGCTATGTATTCTTGATAGATAAAAATATTACATCAGAACTAGCCTTTTTCTTGCATGACGTCACTAATATCCTCGCCATTCCGAAAACAGACGTGATGGTCACCAAACTGCCGACTGTGTACAGTGGAACATTGAACCAAAGCAACATTTGGTCTCGTGGAGAGGCTCCTTCAGTAAAGAAAAAAAGCTTTAGATGAATGCAAAATGTTATCTGTAAAAATGCGTGGACATCAACAAAATGTAAACTTAGAGATTCTTCAAAAAGAAAATTTATTTCAGTCAATAATTGATGAAAATAACATATTAAGATTTGAAGTTATGGCGATCAAGAAAGTATCATGTAACTCCCACTTAATTCCCGTAAACCCCTCTCCCAAATAAATCAATCCGAAGGTGTATAATAAAGTCGGAATCAGTTGCTGAAACGTCGGTCCTGGATAAGGTTACAAGCAAAATAAGTAGTAAATATTTTAGTCTGTCTGCAGAGACGTACCAGGTGGAGACAGAGAGCAAGCTTCCCCCTGAGAGGAGAGTATTTCACCTTCCCGGTTGCTTTCTGACCGGTTGGGAGGTAAAAAGTGAAGTAAAATTTGGTAAAGAAATGCCTGATATCAATCTTAAGAAAATTACAGGAGTGACAAGACATATTCATTTTCTTTAAATTCTTCAATAAAAGTTAATCAAGCTTTTGTTTATGAACTGAAAGTTTAGTCAACATTTCGTCAGTCTGTCAGTGGGTAACATACACAGTCACTTACTAATCTGCTTACCAATTTCAATTAACGTAAAGGATCAAATAAATACATGAAATATGTTTAGCTAAGCCAAACCAAATCCAAAAACGCGGATTGTGCCTCAAATTCAAAGATTATCCAGTCATTATAATACAGCATGAAAGATAAGGAAGGTACTGCCAACGATTAGCCAGTCATTATAATATGGCATGAAAGATAAGAAGGGTACTGCAACGATTAGCCTGTCATTATAGTATGGCATGAAAGATAAGGAGGGCACTCCTAACGATTAGCCAGTCATTAAAGTATAGCATGAAAGATAAGGAGGGTACTGCCAACAATTAGCCTGTCACTATAATATGGTCTGAGAGATAAGGAGGGTACTGCCAACGATTAGCCAGTCATTACAATATGGCATGAAAGATAAGGAGGGCACTGCCAACGATTAGGCAGTCATTATAATGTGGCGTGAAAGATAGGGAGGGTACTGCTAATGATTAGCCAGTCATTATAATATACCATGAAAGATAAGGAGGGTACTGCCAACGATTAGCCAATCATTATAACATGGCGTAAAAGAAAAGGAGGGTACTGCCAACAATTAACCAGTCATTATAATATGGCATGAAAGATAAGGAGGGTACTGCCAACAATTATCCAGTCCGTATGGCATGAAAGATAAGAAGGGTACTGCGTTTTAGAGCCAAGAGCCAAATGGTTCATCTCGGCAAGCGTATCACGTATTATAATCTGGTAGTCATGTGAACAATTTCCGCATGCTAAGGATTTTTCAGACTCAGTCTGGTAAAATAGGTTAAAGATTGCTATCACCGTACCTGGTTCTAACGTTGCACCTGGCTTTATCTTCGTACCTGGCTTTGTCGTCGCATCTTTGTTTGTCGTCGTACCTGGCTTTGTCGTCGTACCTGGCTCTATAGTCGTACCTGGGTCTGTCGTTGTATTTGGGTTTAACGTCGTACCTGTAAAAATGCATGGACATCAACAAAATGTAAACTTAGAGATTCTTCAAAAAGAAAATTGATTTCCAGTCAATAATTTATGAAAATAACATATTAAGATTTGGAGTTATGGCGATCAAGAAAGTACCATGTAACTCCCACTTAATTCCCTTAAACCCCTCCCCCAAATCAATCAATCCAAAGGTATATATTAAAGTCGGCATCAGTTGCTGAAACGTCGGTCCTGGATAAGGTTACAAACAAAATAAGTAGTAAATATTTTAGTCTGTCCGCAGAGACGTACGATGTGGAGACAGAGAGCAAACTGCCCCCTGAGAGATGAGTATTTCACCTTCCCGGCTGCTTTGTGACCGGTTGGGAGGTAAGATTGGAACTCAATTATCAACATAAAATTGAAAAAATATGAAAAAGTGAAATAAAATTTGATAAACAATTGCCTAATATCAATCTTAAGAAAATTACAGGAGTGACAAGACATATTCACTTTCTTCAAATTCTTCAATGAAAGTTAATCAAGCTATTGTTTATGAACTGAAAGTATAGTCAACATTTCGTCAGTGGGTAACATACACAGTCACTTACTAATCTGCTTACCAATTTCAATTAATTTAAAGGATCAAATAAATATGTTCGGCTAAGCCAAACCAAATCCAAAAACGTGGATCGTGCCTCAAATTCAACGATTATCCAATCATTATAATATAGCATGAAAGATAAGGAGGGTACTGCCAACGATTAGCCAATCATTATGATATGGCATGAAAGATAAGGAGGGTACTGCCAACGATTAGCTAGTCATTATAATATGGCATGAAAGATACAGAGGGTACTGCCAACGATTAGCCTGTCATTATAATATGGCAAGAAAGATAAGGAGGGTACTGCCAACGATTAGCCAGTCATTACAATATAGCATGAAAGATAAGGAGGGCACTGCCAACGATTAGGCAGTCATTATAATGTGGCGTAAAAGATAATGAGGGTACTGCCAATGATTAGCCAGTCATTATAATATACCATGAAAGATAAGGAGGATACTGCCAACGATAACATGGCGTGAAAGATAAGGAGGGTACTGCCAACAATTAACCAGTCATTATAATATGGCATGAAAGATAAGGAGGGTACTGCCAACAATTATCCAGTCATTATAATATGGCATGAAAGATAAGAAGGGTACTTCGTTTTAGAGCCAAGAGCCAAATGGTTCACCTCGGCAAGCGTATCACGTATCATAATCTGGTAGTCATGTGAACAATTTCCGCATGCTAAGGATTTTTCAGACTCAGTCTGGTAAAATAGGTTAAAGATTGCTATCACCGTACCTGGTTCTAACGTTGCACCTGGCTTTATCTTCGTACCTGGCTTTGTCGTCGCATCTTTGTTTGTCGTCGTACCTGGCTTTGTCGTCGTACCTGGCTTTGTCGTCGTACCTGGCTCTATCGTCGTACCGTGGTCTGTCGTTGTATTTGGGTTTAACGTCGTACCTGGGTTTAACGTCGTACCTGGGTTTAACGTCGCACCTGGCTCTATCGTCGTACCTGGCTTTGTCGTCGTACCTGGCTTTGTCGTCGTGCCTGGCTCTATAGTCGCACCTTTTTCAGACTCGGTCTGGTAAAATAGGTTAAAGATTGCTATCACCGTACCTGGTTCTAATGTTGCACCTGGCTCTATCTTCGTGCCTGGCTTTGTCGTCGCATCTATGCTTGTCGTCGTACCTGGCTTTGTCGTCGTACCTGGCTCTATAGTCGTACCTGGGTCTGTCGTTGTATTTGGGTTTAACGTCGTACCTGTAAAAATGCATGGACATCAACAAAATGTAAACTTAGAGATTCTTCAAAAAGAAAATCGATTTCAGTCAATAGTTTATGAAAATAACATTTTAAGATTTGAAGTTATGGCGATCAAGAAAGTACAATGTAACTCCCACTTAATTCTTTTCAACCTCTCCCCCAAATCAATCAATCCGAAGGTGTATAATAAAGTCGGCATCAGTTGCTGAAACGTCGGTCCTGGATAGGGTTACAAGCAAAATAAGTAGTAAATATTTTAGTCTGTCCGCAGAGACGTGCGATGTGGAGACAGAGAGCAAACTGCCCCCTGAGAGGAGAGTATTTCACCTTCCCGGTTGCTTTCTAACCGGTTGGAAGGTAAGATTGGAACTCAAGTATCAAGATAAAATTGAAAAAATATGAAAAAGTGAAGTAAAATTTGGTAAACAAATGCCTAATATCAATCTTAAGAAAATTACAGGAGTGACAAGATGTATTCACTTTCTTTAAATTCTTCAATAAAAGTTAATCAAGCTATTGTTTATGAACTGAAAGTTTAGTCAACATTTTGTCAGTGGGTAACATACACAGTCACCTACTAATCTCATTTACTAGTTCAATTAATTCATAGGATCAAATAAATATGTTAAGCTAAGCCAAACCAAATCCAAAAACGTGGATCGTGCCTCAAATTCAACGATTATCCAGTCATTATAATATAGCATGAAAGATAAGGAGGGTACTGCCAACGATTAGCCAGTCATTATAATATGGCATGAAAGATAAGAAGGGTACTGCAACGATTAGCCTGTCATTATAGTATGGCATGAAAGATAAGGAGGGCACTCCTAACGATTAGCCAGTCATTAAAGTATAGCATGAAAGATAAGGAGGGTACTGCCAACAATTAGCCTGTCACTATAATATGGCCTGAGAGATAAGGAGGGTACTGCCAACGATTAGCCAGTCATTACAATATGGCATGAAAGATAAGGAGGGCACTGCCAACGATTAGGCAGTCATTATAATGTGGCGTGAAAGATAGGGAGGGTACTGCTAATGATTAGCCAGTCATTATAATATACCATGAAAGATAAGGAGGGTACTGCCAACGATTAGCCAATCATTATAACATGGCGTAAAAGAAAAGGAGGGTACTGCCAACAATTAACCAGTCATTATAATATGGCATGAAAGATAAGGAGGTACTGCCAACAAATTATCCAGTCCGTATGGCATGAAAGATAAGAAGGGTACTGCGTTTTAGAGCCAAGAGCCAAATGGTTCACCTCGGCAAGCGTATCACGTATTATAATCTGGTAGTCATGTGAACAATTTCCGCATGCTAAGGATTTTCAGACTCAGTCTGGTAAAATAGGTTAAAGATTGCTATCACCGTACCTGGTTCTAACGTTGCACCTGGCTTTATCTTCGTACCTGGCTTTGTCGTCGCATCTTTGTTTGTCGTCGTACCTGGCTTTGTCGTCGTACCTGGCTTTGTCGTCGTACCTGGCTCTATCGTCGTACCGTGGTCTGTCGTTGTATTTGGGTTTAACGTCGTACCTGGGTTTAACGTCGTATCTGGGTTTAACGTCGCACCTGGCTCTATCGTCGTACCTGGCTTTGTCGTCGTACCTGGCTTTGTCGTCGTACCTGGCTCTATAGTCGCACTTTTTTCAGACTCGGTCTGGTAAAATAGGTTAAAGATTGCAATCACCGTACCTGGTTCTAACGTTGCACCTGGCTTTATCTTCGTACCTGGCTTTGTCGTCGCATCTTTGTTTGTCGTCGTACCTGGCTTTGTCGTCGTACCTGGCTCTATCGTCGTACCGTGGTCTGTCGTTGTATTTGGGTTTAAGGTCGTACCTGGGTTTAACGTCGTACCTGGGTTTAACGTCGTACCTGGGTCTAACATCGCACCTGGATTTGTCGTCGTACCTGGATTTGTCGTCGTACCTGGCTTTGTCGTCGTACCTGGCTTTGTCGTCGTACCTGGCTTTGTCGTTGTACCTGGCTCTATCGTCGCACTTTTTTCAGACTCGGTCTGATAAAATAGGTTAAAGATTGCTATCACCGTACCTGGTTCTAATGTTGCACCTGGCTCTATCTTCGTGCCTGGCTTTGTCGTCGCATCTATGCTTGCCGTCGTACCTGGCTTTGTCGTCGTACCTGGCTCTATCGTCGTACCGTGGTCTGTCGTTGTATTTGGGTTTAACGTCGTACCTGGCTTTGTCGTCGCATCTATGTTTGTCGTCGTACCTGGCTTTGTCGTCGTACCTGGCTTTGTCGTCGTACCTGGCTTTATCGTCATATCTGGCTTTGTCGTCGTACCTGAGTTTAACGTTGTATTTGGCTCTATCGTTGTACTGGCTCTATCGTTTGTACCTGGCTCTATCATTTGTACCTAGCTCTATCGTTGTACCAAAACCAATCATTGTACCTGAAATAATTCCTGTACTTGGCTTTGTCGTCGTCCTTGGCGGTGTCGTACTTTGCTTCATCGTCCCACTTGCCGTTTTCAACGTACTTAGCGTTATTATCGTTGGTTGTGAAGTAATTGTAGTCGAAGTGGCGATGAGATGAGAAGCAGTTGTTGATTGCCAAGGCAAAGTTGAAATATCTAATGTTTATAAAAGGTTTCAGAAGAAACAAAGGAAAACAAATTCAATCCTCTTAAAAGTTGTTTAGAAACACCTATGTAAAGTAATTATTGCATGAATGTATTCTAAACATGCTTTTATCAAGTAAGTCACACGCGTTGACACTTTGTACACTTTCAATCACTGGTATTAAATTTGTACACGTTGGAGAACAATATGTATATGTCTTTTGTTTTGCTTTCACACAACTTTGATGTTGTAATCTTAGAATATATAGCTCAAAATTTATTGCAATATCAAATTTAATCCACTACATCAAGAATATAGGCTGGGTTTTTGCGACGGGTTAAAGTCCAGGCATTGTCACGAAGCGTGAATCATAGTCCACAGCGAAACATGGTCCTCACAGATCATATGGAAAACCCCGGTTAAGGTTTAGGAAGCGACGTTTAAGAAATCTCTCCCAGTTGTACATTTTTGGGTAATATATCAATCAATAAAGGTAAAAACATTACAGACTTGCATCGCATGGATGTATATCAATGCTATTAAAAGTAAAAACAATGTCATACAACAATAAACTGATGTCAAACCAGAAATATATCTTACCTATGGTACTTACCCGTTGTGGGCAAGCTGCCATCGACACCGTGGTTGAGGAGAGGTTGGAATAGGGATCAAGTATTGATTTAAAGAAAAAACATAAACTAGAACATCAATGATGTTGTAGCTCAACATACATTTTGGGGTGGTTACAAGCCTGTTTTTATTGGTGAGTACTTAATTCGAGTAAGAAAGTAACACATGTTTGATGTTTATTTTATTATTATGAAATGCAAGCAGGGATGCTATATGTACGAAGAAATGATATTTCGGATTTCGAAATGGTATAAAGAACATGCATGTTTTAAGAACCCTGGCACTTTATAGGGCATTCATTCATGGATGATATTATGACTCGAGATTTTCCCTGGACCCCAAAGGGCCTAAGGCGGACCCTTTACCCCATGCCGTAAAGGTTTGTGCCTTATATCAAACCCCTATTTTGGACCTTTTTTTCAATAGGGAAGGGGGTCTGTATCATTGTAAAATTAAATGCTGGTATATTAGATCGTTTGTATGTAATCATCCTAATTTAGTTCAAATAGCCGTGTTTTGCACACATTCAGTCTTTTTCGGGCATCTAAACCTTGGAAAAATTTTGTCGGGAAAATGGTGACTTTGTCGGGAAATTTTAATGGATCTTTTTAATGAGATGAACAATCAGAAATGAGAGCATTGCAAAAAAATAGTTATGTCGGGTAAATTTGAACTCGTCAGGAAACTTCATTATTAATAACCTTAAAAACGAAACTTCCATCAACTCATGTTCCCTTTAATTCTTTGTTCTCAATTTACAGAGAAAAATAATATAATATATATATATATATATATATATATATATATATATATATATATATATATATATATATATATATATATATATATATATATATATATATATATATATATATATATATATATATATATATATATATATATATATATATATATATATATATATATATATATATATATATATATATATATATATATACACACATCACATATATATACATCTTACATGATTAAAACACATCAACTAACTCCCTGTCTGTACATGACTGCAGATCTTTCCTTTTAA
>JAIGNY010000636.1:0-54540 GCA_020152595.1 Chiridota heheva
CAAATGGCGGTTCCCATGGTACTATTTAGTTGTAGCATTAAAGTTTTTAATGATTACAAAAAATGTGTTAGATTGCTTCAGGGGGAATGAAACTTTGTCAGATGATTTGTTATTTTTAATTCTATCATATGAAAGAAGGATTATGTCAGACTTTATGCCTCCTTTAAACTTTGCTACTAACTGATTAGATATATCAACTGGTACAACACCAGCTTTCCAGCTGGACTTAAGATCGTGGGTTCTATCCCGGGTCAAGTCATACCAAAGCATGAGGGATCAGAGCAGGGTAATGAAACAGGCTTGTGCGATGTTTGTCGGCTGTCGCCTTGGGAGTCAATTGTTAGCGCTTTGAAAATGCATACTGCATGGTAAGGCATTATATAAGAACTGCATATTATTATTTTTACGATATCAGCAATTGTTTTTCACCACACTTTTGTACTAAGGCTCACAAAGAGACCCAATTTGTACTGGAATTCTCAATTGTACCCATTACTATGTTGGCCTACAGTATAACAATACCAATGCTATCCATAATTACCCCATAGTATTAACCCTGCCCCAACCATCTTGCTTTTCTACATGAGCAAAGGCATGCACTTGAAAGTGAATGAATTATAGCTACTGTATGGACAGACAAAATATGGTAAAATAGATGAAGAGGGATAAAACAACTTACGATTTGATGCTGCTGCACTTATAAAAGTAGAAGTTTGTTGTCACAAAACTGATATTTGTCTCTGTTGAAAACACATGTAGGCCAACTCTGACATGTGCTTCTGCAGGAAAGATATAAATGTAATCTATTCAGTGAGGTACTAAGAAATAATCAGAACCAAAAGTTTTGTGGTTGCAACGCTTCTTTTTCATAAGCTGATTGATTTGCAAAATTTGTACTTACTGTCATGTCAGTGCATATCATGAAATATTTGTTCCAGGATATTTATTCATAAACGACACCCACCATGCAGATCATAAAAATGTTGACAACATTAGCATTTGCAAAATAATTAAGAACATTATCATAGTAACTATGATGCAAAGACGGTTGCTCATTTATCCTATTTTAATAATTTGTCATTTATATTCATGACATCACTACCACAACAGTAGAACATATGTACAGACCATGACCCATCTGTGTACCTGATATAGCACAAATCTGATGTATCATTTATGGGGTACAGTATGGTGTTTACATCATTTAGCACTTTCACATTAAGCCACACCCACCATGCATATAAATGACATCTGCTGATGTTAAGCATATACATAATAACCAACAAAATTATCATGCCTAATATGATGCAAAACAGACATACAGTTGCTCATTTATCACTTTCTCAAAATTTTCACTTTAAACCTCACCTACTTATTTATGTGAATGATATCACCATCAAAAACAAAAACAATAGAGCACATCTGCAGACCATCGGCTATCTGTGTTCCAAATATGACATGAATCCAGTTTACTTTTTTGAGATACCGTGTTTACAAGCTCTTTTCTGCAAAATCACATTAAGCCCCGCCCACTATGCACATTAATGAAATTCAAAGTTTTTACATCATGAACATGTACACACCAGCTAATATCATAATTATCCCACATATAAAACAAAACAAACATGCAGTTGTTAAAATATGAACATTTCAAGATTTTTACATGAAGTCTCCCCTACTCATTAATATGCACAATATCACCACCAAAAACAATAGGGCGCATCTACATACCATTGGCTATCTGTGTCCCAAATATGACATGAATCCAGTTTACCGTTCTTGAGATTTACCCTGCTCAGTGTAGCGGGGATATTTACAAGAGTTATACTTATCTTCCATGCTATAAATATGCAATCTGGTCCCTTACCTGATTCTAACGCAACTAAAAACCAAGTTACCAACCCAGCCCTAACCTCCAGCATACCTCTAACATCCCTAACTAACAATGTAACATACCACGGAGGCCTGAATGAGAGGGGAGGCGAGCAGGATGTATGGAAGGTAAGTAGAACTCTCGTAAATATCCCACTACACTAAGCGGGGTAAATTTACGTAAAGTTACATCTTACTTTCCATGCTATAAATATGCAATTAGATTGCAACCGAGGAACGGAAGGAAGGGAGTTCAGGTCGAAGCCCACACAGAATGCTGGTCTTAATACTCAGTCTAAGTCCACAAAGGCTGGTCTTAATACTCAGTCTAAGCCCACAAAGGCTGGTCTTAATACTCAGTCTAAGCCCACAAAGGCTGGTCTTAATACTCAGTCTAAGTCCACAAAGGCTGGTCCTAATACTCAGTCTAAGCCCACAAAGGCTGGTCCTAATACTCAGTCTAAGCCCACAAAGGCTGGTCCTAATACTCAGTCTAGCCCACAAAGGCTGGTCCTAATACTCAGTCTAAGCCCACAAAGGCTGGTCTTAATACTCAGTCTAAGCCCACAAAGGCTGGTCTTAATACTCAGTCTAAGTCCACAAAGGCTGGTCTAATACTCAGTCCAAGCCCACAAAGGCTGGTCCCTAATACTCAGTCTAAGCCCACAAAGGCTGGTCCTAATACTCAGTCTAGCCCACAAGGCTGGTCCTAATACTCAGTCTAGCCCACAAAGGCTGGTCCTAATACTCAGTCTAAGCCCACAAAGGCTGGTCCTAATACTCAGTCTAGCCCACAAAGGCTGGTCCTAATACTCAGTCTAAGCCCACAAAGGCTGGTCCTAATACTCAGTCTAAGCCCACAAAGGCTGGTCCTAATACTCAGTCTAAGCCCACAAAGGCTGGTCCTAATACTCAGTCTAAGCCCACAAAGGCTGGTCTTAATACTCAGTCTAAGTCCACAAAGGCTGGTCCTAATACTCAGTCTAAGCCCACAAAGGCTGGTCCTAATACTCAGTCTAAGCCCACAAAGGCTGGTCCTAATACTCAGTCTAGCCCACAAAGGCTGGTCCTAATACTCAGTCTAGCCCACAAAGGCTGGTCCTAATACTCAGTCTGGGCCCACAAAGGCTGGTCCTAATACTCAGTCTAAGCCCACAAAGGCTGGTCCTAATACTCAGTCTAGCCCACAAAGGCTGGTCCTAATACTCAGTCTAAGCCCACAAAGGCTGGTCCTAATACTCAGTCTAGCCCACCAAGGCTGGTCCTAATACTCAGTCTAAGCCCACAAAGGCTGGTCCTAATACTTGAACTAGTTTTCCTACTTAAAGGACTAGTTTCCCTATCCTCATAAGGACGAAAAACCTCTGAATAGGAATTACTAAACTCTAATAAATTACTCCTAGTTGTAATGAAGGGAAGTAATAACTGAGGGCGCATGAACATGGGTTAGTTGCCCAAAAGAACTGTAAACAGAAAAGTGTTAGTGTACAGAAAGCAAACTGTAATCAATGGCCAATACGTCGCAATTATTGTAACTTAGCAGGAAAATTGCACAACAAGCCTTCTGTAATAATAATTTTCAGATGGTTGAGAAATATCCAGGGCACAGTACAACACAGGTCATTTACTAACATGAATTAATGGTCACCATGGTTATTCAAGCTAGTTGTAAGCAGTGTGAGTGCCTGGATTCTAGACTCGTTAAGTATTGACACAAGAATTTATACCAAAGCAGGGCCGACAATTGGCTCAACAAAACTTATGATGGGGTTCCCCTATATTTTTCATGAATGTTACATGGCCCCACATTTAAGAATCCCCCTCCCTCCTTAATAACAAGACTATCAAATTTTGCCATAAGATGGTGGAACACTTTTGTAGAGGGTGGGTAAAGTTATTAAGTACAAAACTTGGTAGTTTGTTCCCCCTCTTCCCTCCTTCCCACCTTGGCGGGGACAATGGTTACTTTTCCAGCATCGCATTGTGCCATTACTTTATTGTTTTTTTTATTCATTTTGCTTTTCATACATTGTGGGTGGGGGGCACTCCAGTATTTTATTGCTGACTTCTTGACAGTTGGGAATATTTGAGTATTTCATTTCTCATCAGTTGGTTTCATCAAATTGCAAACTGCCCATGACCCCTACATAACCTCAACAATCTACCCAGATCGGTTAACATCACCTCTTGAGTCGCACATTGTATTTTATACAAAAATGCTTATAACTTTTGTTACAAGCATATTTATCTTATTCAGATATCACAATTAATTAATTGTACTGCAGATATCCTACAACTGTGTACTTTTGCTAATATACATGATGAAATAACCATCCTTACAAGGAATGGTCCATCAATCATTCATGGGTTTTGCACAACGTCCTCTGAAGCATATAATGTATATTCTTGTTTAGGCTCTGCCAAGGACTAATCTGATTCACATCATTGAACAGTAGTTATTTTGCTTGAGCCCAAGATGAATGACCTAGTGTGTACAGTGTACCAGTAGTTGGTTGCTAACAAGTGAACTATGAATAGACTATGACGATGTTGTCAGTTAAGAAGGTATAGATTACCCGTGTTTTGTATGGTGTAACATTAGCTGGTTGCTAGTCAATAAATTGTGAAGAGTCTCTCGGGTTGAATGGTGTGGATTACCCCTGAATTTGAGAAAATCGGCAGTGTCGGGTTGTAGGGGTCTAAGGGCCAAAAATTCTTAATGTAGTTTCCAACCATGGTATAGTCAAATTCACCATTCCCTTGGCAACCCGGGCTGATTGTCACGCTTCCCCCCCTCCCTTTCCTCACACACACACACACACAAATCAGACAGGCATGCTATTCGCCTCAAAACATTCTGCAACAAAGGTGGAGATGAAATGGTCTTTTGTGTATATTAGACCGTCAGTCGGGAAAATGTTCAGATTGTATCAATAATTTCTGTTTTGCAATAGGGGTGGGGAGGGGGAAGGATTTGATTTACACACTGTTTTCCTAGTATACAGATGGGTTTTTTTTATGGTGTAATTTTGTCTCTTTAAAATGACAGTCTTGTATTTATTCAACATATTTATATTTAGCAAAACAAATTGTTGTTTACAGCAATAATTCAAAACTTAGGCAAATATACGTTATATTCTGATGGGTACATGTGGGAGGGGGTATATTCTACATCAAAACTGTAGACAACGTGCCACTTGAGCAATAGGCCAATGTTGTTACAGTTTAATGTACTTTGTGAAGAAAACCAGGTTTCTTTAAATTAACATTTTTTTTTATTGTCTTAAACTTATTTGAAATATTGGCAATGCCTTTTAATCATTGCATTACCTTATCAATAAAATGTATTCTTTATTGTTAATATTTTTAACTTGTAATTAAATTAATTGTTAGCAAAATTATTTACGGCAACAATGAAAAACTTAGGCAAATAAACAAGGCTATTCCTGATGGGCACATGAGGGAAGGAGGGGTGGGGGGAGGGTATATTGTACATTAAAACTGTTAAATAAAGTTTTTAGTGTTTAAAACGTTCATGAAAAATTGAATGCATAGCTTATTTTAGCTTCGTTATCATTATTACTTTATTGTTATGGCAATAAAAAAACAATTGGGGGGAGGATCATTTTAAAATAAACAGATGAATGCACATTTCATACAAGTTTCTTGTGGCCAATCCTATTTAATTTATTTCAGTTTCTTGTCTTCATTCATATTTTCCCTTAGATTAGCAATGACCCCATTTTTTGAATTTTAAGATAGAAATATATATTTAGTTCGCCTCAAGTGAAACCTCTTTTAATGAGAACTCCCTCCCCCAATCATTAATCCCTGCCATCCATCCCTGCCATCCACCCCGCCATATACCCCCACCATCCACCCCATCATTCCTATTTAATTAATTTAAGTTTCTTGTCTTCATTCATGTTTTTCCTTAGATTCGCAATAAACCCCTTTTTTAATTTTAACATAGAAATACATATCTAGTAAACTCGAAACAAAGTCCCTCTTAATTAGAATCCCCCTACCCCTCCACCCATGGTCATCTCACACCAGTCTGAAATTCCCAATGATATAGAATTAACTGAGTACATCATGAGATAAATTAGAATGTATAGTATCTTCATGGTATCAAGCCTTACAGTACCATTCCCAGGGTAACTGAAAATAAATTCTCCAGCTCCAGCTCGAGTTTTGAAATATGATACATCAATCAGCAATAGTGATAAGCAAAGGCGTGACTTGGATGATCTGGACTAAACAGTGCACTAATTTGTGTAGGTGTGGCTTATTTTAGTGATCTGGCAGTCTGCCAGTGAGACTATTACATGCTAGACCCACAAACTCTGCTTGAGCTTTTCAACACGTGGGGGCTTAATGTTTTCAAATATTTTTGTATCTTTCGTATGGTGATTTTCCAAGTTACATTGTCATTCATAAGAAAGGAAACAAGTACATTACACATATCTTTATTACATGTATTAATTTAAGTGCAGAAAACGAAAGTAATCCGGTAAATATTTAGCACTATCCTAAATGTGGTAGAAGGGTATCTTAAAATGGTGTTAAGCTGGTGTGAATATCCATCCTCTAAGTTTCTGGGAATTTTCACGGAACAAGACAGTATGATGCACAGACAGCTGAGAATTGAACTGATTCTTTACTCAAGAAGGGAACCTTCAACAAATATCTATTGTGAAGAAAGAATATTTTCCATCACAAATTTAACTAGTAAAAGTTATCAATGAAAATATATATTTAGCTACATATGTGCGAGGATTAAAGTGAGTAGAAAATCTACATCCGAGAGACTGAAAGTCATCTAGATCGCGCTAACCAACTGTGGCAGAATAACCCACTCTGTAGATGCTCCTTGAAGGCGTGACAACAGATCCACGATCATGTTCTCCTTACCCGGCAGGTGGACATCTTGAAGACTGACCTTGTTTGTCATGCACCAAGAGACAAGGGACTTGGCGAGGTTCCAGAGTCTCCTGGACCTTGTGCCCCTCTGTCTGTTAATATAGGCTGCTATGGTGGTGTTGTTGGTGTGTATTAGAACAGTTTTGTTCTGTACTTGTGGTAAAAGGTGATTAGGTGCCCAGCGCATTGCCTCTAGTTCCACCATATTGATGTGCTGATTGCACCAAGCGCCCTACCAAAAACCTGACTTAGGACCACACTAAATGCGCTCACCACCCTGTGAAAGACGCATCTGTCACCACTGACAGTTTGGCAGATGGGAATGTCACTCCCTGTGACAGGTTGGTGTGGACCCACTACCACAAGATGTGGGGACCACTGCCTGTGGATAGGGGACGGGAACACCGAGGTCCCTCTTGGATGGAATGAAAAGGTCCAGTAGGTGAAATTGTAGGTCCCGTATGTGAAACCTGCACATTCGGATTACATCTACCAAGACTGGCTTGGTATCCTAGGCATACTAGCCTTGCTCTCGCTGGGAACGATGGTTGCGAGAGGACCTTGTGTGAAATTCAGGATTACTCCCAGAAATGTGGGAGTCTGGGATGGAACTAGATTGGACTTGGTGCAGTTGATAACCCAGTCTTGAGTCCTGAGCCACTCTGACTATGCTTGTGTGCTTCACGATGGTGGCTGCATTTTCTGTAATGATGAGCCAGTTGTCCAGAAACATAAAGATTCTTATGCCTTGCTTCTGTAGAAAGGCCGTGAGAACCCTCGTTATCTGGGTGAAAACCCTGGGGGCGGTCGACAGACTGAAGGGTAACGCCCTGAACATGTACGTGACTCCCTTGAATTGGAATGCCAGGAAACGTCGGTCTTTCTCGTGCATCAGCATGTGCAGATACACGTCTGCGAGGTCAACGGAGGTAGCCCAACGGCTCCTCCTCAGGTTGGAGTGCAACGTTTCCATCTTGAATGTCGAATGTCAGTGGACGAATGAGTTTGTTGAGTGGTCTTAGGTTGATGATTGGACGGCACTTGTTCCAACAACCCAGCTAGCAAAGGTGTGGTCTTTGAGATGACGTCGGCCGGCAGATGTTTCTGGGAAGTGCTGGGCGTCGCCGCAGCATTCTGTGGAAAGGCGTACACATAAGGGTATGCCTGCTCAGCAGGGGGGCTTTGTAGACAACACCCTGTTAAGTGCGGGGGTGGCAGCCTCTCCTCCCAGGTGGGAGGGGACTTTTGCAGTCTTGGTTTGGGTGCGAAGGAGGAGGGGCAGAAGATGAGGACAGTCTATCTGACCGTCTCTTCTCTGCCTTCTCGCCAACTTTCTGAAAGTGCTGATCGCAGAAGAGTCGATGCTCTAACCAAGCCGCATCATCCCAGTCACTGCAGAGTGTACAAGGATTTGACTCGCAGCATAATCTGCAAGCATAGCATGTGTTATATATGTCTCCCAGCCATAGCTTGACAAATCGCTTACAAGTGATGCATCGTGGAACATCAGGGGTGCGTCTAGCACCAGATGACCTGTCCTCGGTGTCCATAATGTCAGTGATAGTTCTGGAAAACTTAACGTGATACGCAAGACGTTCTTAATAGTTCTCACGGCTGTGGAACTACGTAGCAATTGGCTACTTGTATAAGAAGAAATTAAGTTCCCGTAAAGCTACACTTGTTATAGAACTTGATTTATTTTCTCTTTGCCACGTAGCTGTACAGCTAGTGGTTACACTTCTGGGTTAACGTACACTGTATGTTACCCGATTAATTACTAAGTTTGTTTGTCCGTTTGATGAGGGCTTAACGGCACCACGACAACGAGGGTCAAATTGTGCCTCAGAGGTCAGATCATTCTAGAGGTAGGAAGGAAAGAAAACAGGAGGAGAATGAGAGAAAATCAAGAACAAAAGGTCAGAAAGCTGTGATCGAGAGGGGAGGTGCATGGTTGAAACAAAAACAAAGTAGAGAGGGGGTGGAAGAGGAAAATTAAATATGGTTGTAGAGGGAAGCATGATGAAGGAATGTGAAATAATTCTATCTGGAGGATTTGCAATTGAGTTGTGGGGAGCGAGGGAAGCTCTAGGAAGGTTGTACAGGGGGCAACAAGGAGAACGTGATGGATTGCGAGGGTGCAGTGGCAATTGTTGCAGAGGGGTTGGGGGAGCCAATAAGGAGGTGGGAGTGAGTGAGGTGGGTGTGACCACTTCTAAGACGGGTAATATGAACGTTGCCGAAACGAGAGAGGTTGTTGATGGTGGATTTGATCGGAATTGTGGGCTGGATGACATAAAGTTTGTTATCAATTTAGAAGTTCCATGAGGTTTGCCAGCGGTCCCGAACAAGGGAAGCGATAAGCGGTTTGATGTCAGAGAGGGTTTTGGGAAATGGGGTAGGGAGGAGGTTAAGGGCTAGCTTAGCGGCTGCATCAGCCCTGTCATTGCCAGGGATGCCAACATGGCTGGGTATTCAGAAGAAAAGAAAAAGAACACTTTTCCTGCAGAGGGTGGGAGAAAGGAGTTTTTGGAGGAGGAGGTGGCATGTGAGGTAATCCCACTTAAGATTGAGTAAATAAGTAAGAACAGCCTTTGAGTCGGAGAAAATGGCAAAGTGGCTGAGCGGAGAGTACTTAATAAAGTTGAGGGCGAGGAGAATGGCCTTAGCCTCGGCTGAAAAGATGGATTAGTCGGGAAGTCTGCTACTGAGGGTGATGTCTTGAATGATGGCAGCAGCAGCTGTCTTGTTGCCTTCCTTGGAGCCATTAGTATAGATAGAGGTGTAATTTGAGAGTTGGTCTTTGATTTGGTTGTGGAGATTAATAAAGAGATTAGGGTGGGTTTGGGCTTTGTGATGAGTGGAGAGGCCCAGGTGGACAGAAGGGAGGGAGTGGCCCAAGGAGGAAAAGTGGGCCCGGAGTAGGTGCCGAGAGTGGCGGGATTGATGCCGAGATGGACGAGGTCTGATTTAATGCGTAAGCTGAAGGGAGGGGATAGGGGTTTTGTCTTATCAAAGAGGGTGGAGAATTTGGGGTACCTAATGAGGTTGTAAACAGGGTTCTGGGTGTTGGTGAGGACTCTAAAAGCACAGGAGAGGCTAAGCTTTCTACATCTAAGTAGAAAGGGGGGTTGTTGGCTTCAACATGAAGGCTGGTGATTGGGGAGGTCCTGTAGGAGCCGTATGGACCCATTCTATGGAGCTGTATGAACCTATTCTATGGAGCCATATGGACCCGTAAAGTATATCTACGGAGCCATACGGACTTGTTCTATGGAGCCGTATGGACCCGTGAAGTAGATGTATGGAGCCATATGGACCCGTTCTATGTAGCCGTATGGACCCGTAAAGCATAGCTATAAAGCTGTATGGACCCGAACGGGGCCAATCAATGTAGCCGTATGGACCCGTGAAGCATAGCTATGGAGCCGTTTGGACCCGAACGGGGCCAATCAATGTATCCGTGTGAACCTGTAAAGCTTAGCTATGGAGTTGTATGGACCCGGTCAATGGAACCATATCAGTAATCTTAGGGCTCTTAAGCAAGCTGTGAATACCTGTAACAACTTAAAATGCAACTTCCCGTGGTCCTACCAGTCCCTGTGAGAAACTGTGGCCCACAGCGGTATAGAAAGAATTCACTGACCACTACCTGTGACCCACTGACTCAGACTGAGAGTCGTGACGCACTGGTATTATATGTGGTTTATATGTGTTTACATCGTAAAGATGCAACTGAAAAACAACTTAACCAAAACTCCCCTTCTGAGGATGTAAACACGACCCTTACAAGGGTGTGATGAAACAGTGGAAGTCAATGTACATTGTAAGAGACAAGCCACAGCAATTTTGTATACCAGAAAAATAGATCAGATAAACTAAAATCCTAAAAATTGTGAAACCCGAGAAAATCCAAGAAAACAAAAAAATTTGAATGCACGGGAGGGGCATGAAAAACACAAGCCGCTGCTCTCTTGGTGTCTATGGAAAGAAAACAAAAAGGTGAATTCTCTCAAAAAGGGGGTGCAAGGGGGGGAGGGGGCTCACCAGGGCCTCTCCTGTGCCCCCATAATTGAGTACATAATTCAACCAGAATCAAAAAGTTTTGTGGCTCTGATGATTTTTCATAGGCTGATTGATTTGCAAAATTTGTATTAACTGTTATGTAATTGCATATCATAAAATATTTTATTCATAAGCTACATCCACCATGCAGATCAAAAAAAGTTAACATTATTAGCATTTGCACATTAACAACATCATCAAAGCATGTATGATGCAAAATTGATTGCTTATTTGTCCTATTTCAAGAATTTGTCAGCAAGCACCACCTACTCATTAGCATTCATGACATCACTACCACATCATTAGAACATACGTACAGACCATGACCCATCTCTGTACCACATATAGCATACCTATCGTTTATGGTGTTTACATCATTTAGCACTTTCATGTTAAGCCACACCCACCATGCATATTAATGACACCTGTTGATAACATAAACATGTACGCAATAAGCAACAAAATTATCATGCCTATATGACATAAAATGGACATAGTTGCTCATTTATCACTTTAAGCCCACCCACTTATTAATATGCATCAAACCATCACCACAAACATAAGGCCATATCTGCAGACCATGGGCTATCTGTCATTAAGAATTTTTGGCCCTTAGACCCCTACAACCCGACATCCCCAATTTTCTCAAAATCAGGGGTAATCCACACCATTCAACCGGAGAGACTCTTCACAATTCATTACACCTATTGTTACACCATACACAACACAGGAGTAATCTATACCTTAACTGACAACATCTTAATAGTCTATTCACAGTTCACTTGTTAGCAACCAGCTACTGTTACACTGTACACAATAGGTCATTCATCTTGGGCTCAAACCATGTTCACTGATGCAAATCAGATTAGTCCTTGGCGGAGCCTAAATAAAAATATACATTATATGCTTGGGAGGACTTTGTGCAAAACCCATGAATGATTGATTGACCATTCCTCGTAAGGATGGTTATTTCATCATGTGTACCACATAATACATTACTGCAGTTTACTGTTCTTGAAATACTGTGTTTACACGACCTTTTCAGCAAAGCCCCGCCCACTAAGTATATTATTGAAATTCAATGTTTTTACATCATGAACATGTACACCTCAGCTAACATCATAAATATACCAAACATGAAACAAAACAAACACGTGGCTGTTAAAAATTAAAATTTCAAGATTTTCACTTTAAGCCCTGCCTACTCATTAATATGCAAGACATCATCATCAAAAACAATAGGGCACATTTACATACCATGGGCTATCTGTGTACCACATATAACATGAATCCAGTTTGCCGTTCCTGAGATACCATGTTTACAAGCTCTTTTCAGCAAAATTATACTAAGCCCCATCCACTATGCATATTAATGAAATTCACCGTTTTAACGTCATGAACATGTACACACCAGCTAACATCATAATTAAATCAAATATGAAACAAAACAGACATGTGGTTCTTAAAGTATGAACATTTCAAGATTTTACATTAAGCCTCGACTACTCATTAATATGCATGACATCAGGATCAAAAACAATAGGACGCATTTACAGACCATGGGATATCTGTGTACCACATATGACATGAATCCAGTGTACTGTTCTTCAGATATCATGTTTATGATCACACACACACACACACGCCATCATGACAGCAGGAACCAAAAACTGTCTTAAAACAGTGCTAGACTTATGACCTCATGCTATGTGTGTTAACAAAAAATAAATTACAGGCCCTCTTGTAACTCCTTGGAGCTAGTTGCAGCCAAATCCATTGTAATGTTGAAGATGTTTAAGATATCCTAATATGTAATATATATGCACAGTATAATATTAGGCTACCCTCGAGGTGAGCGGGGAGTGTAGGGTGAAAACACGTCTACCCCAAGAAAAGAGGCCTCGAAAACCAGCTCTAGGGACTAAAGCCTCCTGCCATGAGAGTTGGGAACTCTCGTTTATGCCACTCATTTTTTACGGGCGGATGAAAAATCTACACTGTACTTAGTGCAAACTCAATGGAGACTGTCCTGTGAGTCGGACCAAAGTTTACCCATGGGTCTAAGGCCACCTCGTCTTACCTACAATGACTGGAAAAAGCTTGTAGAAAAATCAAACCAGCTTGAAAACCTTTACGGTTGGAGCTGCTAGGTTGAAATTGCTAGAAAAATGGTGAAATAAAAGGCAATTTTTTTTGACCAGTCTCAGTGATGTTGTGTCTAGTAAAATGCTGAGAAAAAATGACGGATGTTAAAGGTATGCTGGAAGTTAGGGCTGGGTTGGTAACTATGTTTTAGTTCAGTTAGAAGTGCATTAAAATCAGGTCAGGAACCAAATTGCATATATAGCATGGAAAGTAAGATATAACTTGGAAGTAAATATCCTGTTTACAAGCTCTTGTCAGCAAAATCATATTAAGCCCCGCCCAATATGCATATTAATGAAATTCAACATTTTTACATCATGAACAAGTACACTAGCTACAGTAACATCATAATTACACCACATATGAAACAAAACAGACATGCGGTTGCTAAAATATGAACATTTCAAGATTTCTACATTAAGCTCCGCCTACTCATAAATATGCATGACATCAACATCAAAAACAATAGGGCATATCTATGGACCATGGGCTATCTGTGTACCCAATATGACATGAATCCAGTTTACTGCTCTTCAGATATCGCATTTGCGAGCTGGCTATTAAAAACATACATACATACATACATACATACATACATGTACACAACCCTCGACAATTGTGTCTACTTTTTGGCCGCCAACTTAAAAAAAAACTAGCGACCATGCTCCTTCATTTTCAAAATTTTGATCGGCAAAATTGTTTAGTTACTCGCCAGTACAAAAATTTGTTTTAAACTTTAATTTTGAATGAAAAAAAAAAAAACCCTTCTCCTTTTCTCAATTGCAAGCCACGTAGAAGTGATGACAGTTTAATAGCTCATAGAGGTGTCTATTACGGCCAATGAGAAAAACTGAAACCAGTGAGTCCAAAAATATTCACAAATCATTCACCTAACCTAAGGGTGAATCCTTATATCAGCTTACGAATGAGGATAATCACAAAATTCATCTGTACTTCAGTCAACACTTATAAAGGGGAAACTATAAATGCTGGGGAAACTATAAATGCTAGGGAATTTGCATGAAACAAAATGAGACCACTAGAAAAAACGATTAAGCTCCATAGCAACATAAATGGAATTGCCCAAACATTCCAAATGTTTGCACTGGAAATTCTGAGCATGTCCAACGGAACTAGCATATATTTTTTTGTAGTTTCAGGCACCTCTCGTGGGCTAACAGGACTATATGTACGTCCGTATGTATACTCTTGATCAGTGATATATAGTACATGTTGTATCGGTGCCATGGGGCATGGGGTAAGGGAAAATTATGATAAGGAAGGTATGATAAGGATCACCAGTAATTTGATTTGGGTCAGGTATTTCATGCTACCAAAATATTTCCAGTACATTTCTTAACTCAAAGAAACTTTTATTTTGGTCGCCAAGTGTTATTTTTCTGGCGACTAAAATCATCATTTTTCAATTTTTTGGTCGTCAAGATTTAAATTTTCATCGCCATAGCGACAGGAATTGTCGAGGCTTCCTTGAACATACATACATACACACACGCCATCATGACCGCAAAGGTTCCTAATGCTATCGCATCGGAACCAAAATTCTGTTTGATTAAAAAATCCAACATTTACTTTCAAACTAATGTTGTGAGTGTATATTTAACAAATCTGCACTTTTTCCATTAAATCTCTATGTAGATTGGAACAACAGAAGGAAAACAAAAACCCCCAGTAAAGATGCTGTGAATACCCATTTTTGAAAGACAAGCATTTGGATGAAATTGCCTTTGGTAATGTTACAATGCAGCAACCCTGAAAACAGTGCTATCTGATGAGGTTATCTACTTTTATCTGACTTTTCAACCCCCTTCCTTTCCAGAAAAAGAGGGTTGGTTTGTTGATGTTTAATGGCACTGTGACAGTCAGAGTCAAATGAGTAAGAAAATCAACACTTCCAAATACCTGTGGAAGGTTTTAAATACTACAGGAAAGCTACAAAAATTTCCAGAACTTCCCTTCCCCTTTCTGGCATGAAAATCACATAATTTCAATAAAGATTTCAATGAAGCAAATGATTAGGTCCTTACACAAAATTGCAATTCTTATTCAATATAATAGTAAATTCATTAAAAAAAACCTTTTAAAGATTTTTTTTGAAAACAGGTACAGATTTTATATTCTTTGAACAGAAAGAGCTTCAAATTCTAAAGAGAATAGTCTTTAAATTACATCAAAAGCATGTGCAGTTTCTAAGTCATGGCTAATCAAAGTTTAAATAATTTGTAATGTATGTGATTTACAGTCTGAAAGAGCTTGACGGTATTGCAAGAGGGTGGGGAAAAAGATATCACTCACAACTTTAGAGTAGAAAAAAATAACCAATGCTGAATAAGTCCCAAAAGATAACATATTAAATTGTTCACATTCCCCGATATTAAAGGAGGAATCATCCCACTTAACATATCTTAATCTTATGTTTAGAATGATGTAATATAGCAATACTCATGTTTTAAAACTGTGAAAAGGTCTAGTAATACAAATTACACAGAATAATGACAATCTGACCAAATTATTACATTAATCATTAAGTAGAAATGATAGTTATAATTTACCTCCTATACTGATAACAGGGATACTGTCTGGTGGTGGTGTTGTACAGTTAAGAACATTTCCACTAACAGTCCCATCTGACATGTAGCCATTATCAAATTTGCACTTATAAGATTCACCTGTTGTTATCTCTGGCAGTTGTGAAATATTCAAACTAATCTGCATAAAATTAAAAGGAAAGTACATGTATTGCTAAATTGGGTTGACCATTGAAGAACATCATTCTTAAGTAACTAAATACTGTCAACTTCCTGATGAAAACACTAATCAATAACGTTGTTATTGTAGAAATCTGCATCAAAGCAGAGGTTGTCACCCTCAAATTGTTAAGAAACTGCACATTGATGCATCAAGCTAGGACTTTAAAACATCACGATACATATAGTATTATTATGTTGTGACCTAAGGGCTGATGTCCAATTCAAATAATGTATGTATACCAGAGGTACAGTATAGCATATCTGACTACTTATTATTTGATTTGAAACTGATTGTCAAAATAGTACAAACACA
This sequence comes from Chiridota heheva, assembly GCA_020152595.1. Classification (NCBI taxonomy): domain Eukaryota; kingdom Metazoa; phylum Echinodermata; class Holothuroidea; order Apodida; family Chiridotidae; genus Chiridota; species Chiridota heheva. The sequence continues at coordinate 16,084 of JAIGNY010000636.1, forward strand.
TTAAAATCAGTAATCTAGCCTTAATTCTAAGCCAATTTCAGGTACATGTATGATCACTATTCCCTCCTTAAATATGTAAAACCGTGATCATAGAAGTACATCCTTTCCACTTTCTACTGTAAGTTGATACAGTGCAATCATTTTCCAATGCATTGGTTGTTGCTCGTAAGCATTCAAATTTGAATATCTTATACAGGTTGACTAGGTAGCCTAATTATAAAGTCATAATTATCTTTGTATGTGATACATTTGGTATTTCAAAAATCAGCAATACTTCCCAAAATGTTCGATTGAGATGGTTTTAATAATGGGTTACCTATAGAATTATAGCAACCAACTCCTTCCTTCTGAAAATAAGAACGACTGATGATGATTAATGTTTCTGGTGATTAGTGTTTGTAAAATAAATTTGTTAAATGAAGTTTTGTAGTTTGTACCCCACAGTCCCAACCTATGTCTTATTTACAATACTATTATTATATACTAAAGTTTTCAGTAATGATAGAAAATGATTTGTTAAGATTTTATGAGTTGGAGGGAATGGAAAAACTTGCTTAAATGACTGTTGTATGTATATCTATAATGACAGCTGTATTTGTTCTTTGCATGCTCTGAGTGGATACTTATAACAAAAACAGTCAGAAAGATTTCCCAAAATGAAAACGCATCATACCTCACTTGGAGAATCTTCGATGGCTATGCGATCTGAGGGAAATATTGAGTCGACTGCAACACACTTAGTTTCTGTATAGGGCAACCATCGAGGTGAAGCATCAGCCATTGGACAATCACTGATGCGGGTGCACCTGTACAAGAAAACACTTAACAACTGTCATACTTTGCAAACATAAATAGTATCACAAATATGAATACACCATATTTCTAATCAGGGTTGTAGCTACAAGAGGGGACAATTGCTTCCCCTCTGCACCTTGTCGCCTGGAATTTTGTTACTTTCCTACACCAATGTACCCAAAACTTAGCAAAACTGAAATCCATACAGATCATCTTTGGTATTATACCCTATCGCTTAGCCCACCCAACATAAAACTGCCTATTTCTACAAACACAATCGTGTGCTCTTAAAAATCATGTTTATTTTGATCCAAATTTAGTGTTTTATAGAAAAATAATATTTATCTGAAAAGATTCTTTTGCGTGGTTTGTCTGGAGGTTGATATCCTCTAGTAATAAAACATTTTAACAAAACATCTGTAACAAATTTGCAAGGTATGGTCACAAAATGTCATTCTTACTATTACACTCTTACAATCATACAATGGTGTCAGCAGGGGAGGTGGGCATTAGGTAGCATGAAACTAATTATTTGCCCCATTGGAGCCTATGATGAAAGAGTCCAGTTCGGGGTACTTTTTGTACCAGAATGTTATAGATTTGGGATCTTTTCCAAAAAGTACCATCTAATATCTCTCTAATGAGGTTACTTTTATTAGGGGGTCACCAGAGGTTTTAGGCCCTTTTTTTTTTTGGCTGAAGTGAAACCAAATCACTCAAATTTGGGTAGGGGTACATGGTAAAATAGTTCTACCTACTGCGAAAAACTTAAAATACATTATAAAGAACTCATTTTCAGGAAAATATCATTTTTCATACAAAAAGTTAACAAAATTCAGACTTTCAATGAAACCTAGGGTCAGTTTCCCTCAGAATATGACTATTCCCATGAAGGAAAGTTCTTCAATAGCTTTAAAATCAAGCCCATAGAAAAAAGAAAGAAAAAATACTGTTCCGCCCCTCCCCCCCCCCTCCCTCTCAATTTCCTCAAGCACATTACTTTAGGAGAATTATGATGGTTTTTTGCATGAATAATCATCTAATGGCTATGCAATTTAGGCCTTAATTGCCTAGCATGCTTTTGAAGCTTATCTTACCATGTATACCTGCCAACATTTGTAGAATTGATGAATGGACCAATGAAAGAAATGGCCAATTTTCTCTTCAATCCCGGTCATCTGAGCCAGAAATGTCACTTTTTGTGCTTATTCAATGAAATTTCTATCAAATATTTTAAAATTGTCACTTTCCTTCTTAAAAGTGCATGTAATATACATATACCCAGTCTCGCTACAGTAGCACGGAACTAATTATTTGCCCCATTGGAGCCAGTTCGGGGTCCTTTTTGTATCAGAATATTATAGATTTGGGATCTTTTGTGATGTTTTTAAAAAAGTACCCTCGCCAAATCACTCAAATTTGGGTATCGGTCCATGGTAAAATAGTTCCAAATAATTCTTTTACTGAAACAAATCTCGTCAAGTTTGAAGATGCATAGTCTAGACCTATCCTTTCCCTACCATTCCTGAAATTTTCAACTTCTCAGCTTCCTGTCCCATGAAAATATTTTGTATTAGCCTTTTCTCCGAGGGTTCTCATTTTGGGATGGCGGAGTGATACCTTATTAGTTCCATGCTACCATTAGGGGCCAGGCACGTGTCCCCCCCCCCTCCCCCTTCCACCTTCATGGATGGATGTATTCATGGATTTTAAAAATTCAACATGGTTTTATGCAATTTCCTGCAACCAAACCAAAAAAAACGGGGGCTGAGTTAAGCGAGCCCTTGGACCCCACACTCTTATGTAGGACTGACCTCTGCAGCACTTATATCTTTCTCTACATGATAAGAAGTTCATATTACATGCAAATGAGAACACTGTGAAATTTGTTTAATTTTCCATTTTCATGCAAATTTCATGCATATTATTGAGGTATTTCAAAAGAGCAACCACTCAAATAGTAGGTACACAAATTAATAAAACAATTTAATTAAATGAAAGTTAGTACACCTGCTAAGATGTATACAACACACAATCTGGACTAGAATCAGACCTGTGTGATGGTACTGGTTGGAAGCAAATAATTAATGATTTTTTTCTTCAATTTTTGAACAAAATGGGGTACCTAATTAAATAATCATAGTCATGTACATGTATCTCCTTAAGTAAGATGGACAAATTACTGCTTTTAGTACAAATCAAAGAGCATTTTGCATTTAATAATCGAGCCAATTTTCATGAAAATTGGATGAAAAATGAAAGAGAAGTTAAAATTTTGAAATAGCACATATTACAAAATGTCGTTTTGAGAAATAAGCAAAAATGATATAAAAATGTTGAAAAAACTATGTTATCGTGTTTTTAATGATATTCTTGCAATAAAAACTATATTTTTCCTGAATTTGGTGAAATTTTTCACTTTTTAGGTGGTTTATAGGTATTAAAAAGATTTAAAATGTCAAGTGCAATATATCAATATATACTTTTAAATGGCTTTAAGACATGAAAAGCTATTTTTCATGCCAAAATCAGTAATTTAAGGTCAGTTCTTTCCTTAAGCATATACCACCATATAATACATACTTCTACATACAATTCTATTTGTGTCCCTCCCAGGGTAGGGTGGGGGTTGGTAGGACTGCTCCCCCACCGCCGTTGGCCAGATACCCATCTTAGTTGGGCAAAATCATGAAGGTTATTTCCCGAAAATTGCCCAGAAGTTAAAGAAAGCTCCCTAATATATTGAGGAAATTTTCCTCAATATGAGTTGGGCAGAAATTAGCTAGACATCTGGATTATGCACTCCCGACTTGGCATGATGATGACAATATGATACTTAATTGGGCACCGATCTTATATAGTCAGGCAGAGAAGAAAAACTGTACTGTAGGGGCCTACTTTTTAAATCAGTGATTTGTCGGAATCATGCCCAACTCAGCTAGATGTCCTGATAATTAAAGGAATTTTCCCAAAATCGAAAAAAATGCCCGGAAATGGAAGAAAATTGCCTGAAAATGTTCCAAACATTGCCCAGAAAATTAAGGAAAGGTCCCTAATAATGAGGAAAAGTTCGCTAAAATTAGCCAAAAATTCGCAAAAAACCTGCCTGGAAATGAAGAAAATTTCCCAAATATTGAATGAAATTGACTCTGAAATTAAGGAAAGCTACTGATAATTGAGGAAACTTCCTTAAAACTGGCCAACAAATTTGTTAAAATTTCCTGAAATTAAAAACTTGCCCAAAAATGAAAGAAATTTCCTGAAATTAAGGTTATTTTCCAAGGCTTTTTACCATGGGGGAAATAATGGGGAGGGGGAAGCTCTCAATGCCAGCGCCTCTATTTCCAAATTTGTGTTAAATAATGCCATTAATTCAATCAGTCCTTCAAACAACAAAATACGACTTTTACTTACCTTTTCTCCAACGTACACCATCCACAGAATGGATCACCTTCTCCTGCCTCAGTGGGTCTGATACAGTCATCACAGGTCATGTACTGACTGCAAGTTACTATCTGCAATTCTATTAGCTACAAAGAGGTGATAGTTTGAATCTGTTCTGATTCTTGGTTTTTAGTAGTGCTTTTAACATAATTTTGTTTATGTCTTGAAGGCACACGTGGTGGTCTTCCTCTATTATCTTACATGAACTGTACGTACCACTCAGATAATGTCAGTCAGTCTTAATATAGCCACCACAGAGTAAACATGCTTGTGTTGAGATTCTGTATTCACTAGAATATTTTAGTGCTGTCGTGATATGTCAATATTTTCAACAATATCAAATATGCCTCTTAACACATACAGTATGACAATATGTCCTATTTCCAATGTATCACTTCTAAAAGCAATTGGTTTCATTCAGAATTTGGTTGATATTGCCGTTTGGGTGAACAAAAAAAAGAAATGTTTTTAAATAAAGGAAAGATGTGTACATCGTATACTTTTAATTTTTGTTCTTTCTTTCATTTTTCTTGCGTTCATCATTCATGCTTATTAATATATTACATACTTGTGAAAAAGAGCATAATGTTATGGATCAGTTTTTCTGAAAACTATTGAGATCTACCAATGTATCGTGATATTTTTCTCCATGATAATCGATACGTATTACAGCCATATAGTGACAGCCGTAGTTTGTAATAATCTAAAAGTATTGGATGTTACAAGGAATTTCTAAAATAAAATTCAGCACTTCATATTTAGTCACTAACAGTATTTACAGCAAACTGTCAAGAAAGAATTTTCAGACACTCTAAGAACTTTAAAACTTTTGGCCTGAATAAGAAAATGGTTTGAGATAGAAGAATAAGCTTTGCTTAAGTATTGTGTACCATCATTTCCTTCTAAACATTAAAGGACTGGTGACATGTAGAAGCAAGTTTGCTTTAAACTGATGTTTGAAACTCATTGAATACTTACCCTAGGCCTATTTCTCAAAAATAATAATTAGAAAAGTGTGAAAATCGTATTATTTGACAGAATAACTACTTTCTGTGGCATCCGCAAATTTATTTGAATATGTGACGTTGCAAGTTGTAGACACCCCCACAGAACTGCCTGTGTTAATGCATACAAAGTAATTACAGATGGACCTAAAATGTCATCAGCAAAAAATGAGGAAATTTATTCCCTGATACCTCAGATACAGAAGATTCCTTTTGAGAACTTGATGGAGACATTATAGACCCCCATAGTATACCTAGAGGTGCAATCCAACCATAATTGTTTGAGATATTACTGGGAAAGTTATCCACTCGGAGCCAGCTGAATGCGAAGTTCTAGACCTATTGGCCTACATATATGTATCACAACAAACCCTTTGTGAACGCCTCCACAACACCGCAGATTTAAGGTAACTTACAAATACATTTTGTAATGCCTTTTAGTCTCATCCAGTACATGTACTGATTCATACAATTCTCTCCTTTTCATCAAAGCTTTACCATCATGTGATCTATTTCATAGAAATCACCAAAAGAAAGCCAGAAGTTTAGGCCTACAAGTGATCTCGAGTTAGTACTATGGTAGCCGATAAATACACGTAGGCCTACATACGGCTAGTCAGGTATAAATGATATCAGTCCAACTTGACACGTCACAAAATTTTGATAGAAATTAGAATAGGAAGTTCAGTGGTATATATGAGCGGCAACAAAGGGTTTTTGTAAGATTAAAAAAAACGTTTTTCAAACTACATTAGAAAGTTGTTCCAAATTAAAAAATACATAAAAGATACCAAAATTGCTATATGTCACCATTCCGTTAGGACCTAATTGTACTGTAAATACTGTAAGCTATAAATCACAACATACACCAAAGACAAAGCAGTAAGTATTTGTAACGATATCTATATTGGCTAAAAGAGTATCAAGGCTGAGTTTTTCAGTTTTTAATTCCTGCAAAATTTGGTAATTTATGAGAAAGTGGAAGATTTTGATGAAATTAGCATTTTACAAAACATATACAAAACTGCTCTTTAAGTTATCAGCAGGTATGTGCATTTTTAAGACAGAATATTTTCTCACTTATTAGACAGATAGATACTGGAAATATGCTTTATATATAGAACACTTAATATATTCAAAGAAACAAACACATTTCCTGCTAAAAAACTCACTAAAATTCTATTTTCCAACTCCAAAATGTATCCAATGGTCATTTTGATCACTTTGCATGAAAATTGAATCACAAAATGATATATTGAAAATGCTATTAAAACCCAACTATCCAACCTAGAGCTCTGAAATTTGAGATATTGTTACTTCATATACCATGTTATTAATGGTATTACATATGGTTAAGAAGTTATACCTTAGATTATAGGCATGCCACTAAATTTCTAAATAATATGTTATCAGTTAAATTTCGATCATTTTTGGGCAATCCCTTGTCCAATTAGACTTCATTTCAAATTTCACGCTGGTACACCTTTGGGCTGCTGAGAAAAACAAGTTTGAAAGTTGAGAAAAAGGTGTCAAATTACCAGATGTCACATTGATAAACAAGATAGGCCGTCATGGTACAAAATCACCTGTCATAACAATAAATCATCAATCATATTTCAATGACGAAATACGCGTCAAAAATATTATGCAATATGAATATTCATCATACATAAAATATGATCATTTGCTGCGATCACCTCGTGGTTGCTATAACAAATTTTATGGCAATGAAAATGAAAGTGCCGTACCATTTCCGACATGAAATATCATTCGAAAATTACAATTCATGAAGCACTATCTTTCCTTAGGAGAAATGGTCCATCAATCATTCACAATTATAGCACACATCACTTCAGGCACAACTATTTTTATCACCAGTTTGCAAACAAATTTCTCCCACTAAGACGCTTAACATAGATGAGTAATTTCTATCACAAAAGTGCCCTGATTACTCTTCGCTGGCTTCTGTAATCTTATACACACAAATAGCCTTGGGTTACTCGACTGTGGTTTGCATGGGAATGGCAGGTAAACAATCATTGTTTGGAATGAAAACACAATACCAGAGAGCGTGACGTCATTCGCCCTATACTACGTATACTACGTATAGGCCGAAGGCCAAGAGCAAAACTTTAATACCTACAGTGTTACAAAATCGTGATACTTTTTTAGGTCACCCAACCATGTTGGTTCCAAGTGAGGGCAGTAGAGAGTCAAGCATTTCAAAAATAGAACATACCAAAGAAATGTGTTAATTAAATATTCTAGAGAAATTGTTGATTTAACAACATTTTACACAAGATTTAATTTTATCGTTACTTTTTGTGCACTTTTAGTTCAATAAATCAATAATTTTATAAGTAATAAATATAACAAATTTGATTTTGACGTCATCCATGGATCAAGTGCGAAAAACAATTGACAAACCATGCACATAGTACAGATACTTTTCACGATACTGGTACAGTGCGATGCCAATGCGTTTATTACTCATTGTTTTACGTCTAAACATGGCAGATTGAAAGGTTAAAGCATTTCAGAATTACTGCCTAACCTTATCGAAGTCATTATGCATTACGCCTAGGCCCTAGCCTAGTTGGTGAAGGTCGGCCAACGGCATAGGCCTATTCAACGAATAGCGTTAGCAAAGGGCCGGCCCTAGCCACCTGTACACCCCCGGTTCCATAGTAATTGTAGTCTGCCTGTTTTTATTTTATAAAAGCTAGGCGTACGCAGTCAGACATCTGTGATCCTAGAGATTTACAATGTAATACTAACTAAGGTGGATCTAGGCCTAGTTATTGAAGCCTAGTTTAGGCTCAGGATTATCGGGTAGTATGAAAAAGGTTGAAGAATTCAAGTTGCCAACTTAACCTATTCAAATTCAGACCTAGCCGTTAGTCCTACAAAAAGGCCACATTCTTGTTAGTTATAGATTCGAATCATTTACCATTGTTTGGCCATAATTTCTTTCACTTTAACCCGTTTCTGTATGCTGACATTGTAGGATTGCTGTTGTTCACTGGTCTGCGGCCTCACGAACGCCACCAGTAATGTCAAAAAGTGTATTGTGGGATATGACTAATAGCTACATTCTTGCAAGACTACATGCAAGTTAAAACTTGACTAACATTAACAAGAATTTAGGCTATAATTTGCTTCAAATTAACTGCCCAAATTGACTTAATTCGCCTGGTGATTTGTTGTGTATACTGCTTGAATTTAAACAAAACTTGGCAAAGAATTCATGGATACTGGAAATGAAATAACCCATATTTGGATACTTGTAAAGGGAACATTATTTATGCCAAACATTAGGTGAAGGCAACTAACTCACACACTAGCTCTATGACACATGCAATCATAGTTACAGTTGGGCTCATTTTGTCAGGAAAAGCTATTAACTCTTATTATCATATTATGTGGTTCAACCCAATGAATTGGTAGTTTGCCATACCCATCTCAAACCTATTAATTGTGTGGTGTTGAAGGGAACACATTAAACAGTTAAATAATTCAATTGTGTGTAGGGTAAAGAAAGAATATTTTGTAAATAATACAGGAAATATACATCAATTAACCTAAATAACTGGTACAGCTAACATGAAATGGTGTGTAAATTCAGGTTTTTAAAAACAGATCAACACATATTATTTGCCATTAACTTCTAAAAATCATTTCTATAAATTTTCATGTATATTTATGATACAGGAATTGGGACTTCATTGTGGAGGTAACAAATTTACAAGCTTTGACATCACAATTTTGATTTTCTGCAATGATCAACTGTATCAATCTAACTTTAACAACTGGTAATCAACTTTACAAACATTCCTGACAGTTTCCTTATGAGACATCTTCTGTGGATAAACATACTGCAATAAGTCCTCCACTGTACTTATCACTACAACTTTAGCTGAAATCAGCAAACTTTGTGAAGTGATGTTGCTGTACATGTAGGTATAGATATACCACAGTATGTTATTATTTCACAATATGAGTTTTTAAGAAAGAAACAGAAATCAACAAAATCTGAGCTTCTTCCTATGCAGTCTAACAACTATAGATCCCCATGGTTGTAAAGTGTGGCCTATATTCAACTGAGTCAAGCCTTGTAAAAGACAGTGTGATTTTTCATGTCTGTTAACTGCAAATAAAAGCCTGGTCTGCTGGTTTTCATGTTGAATTTTCACTTAGGGTTTGTGTCTTTTTTTGGTTAGGCAGACAACATTTTATGTATGAAAAGGGTACACTAAAATTACCATGTCATATCCTCATAACCTGATAATAGTACATTCCACTACCAAGAAAAATCATTAAACATATGCCTGGAGTCAGAAAACATTTGGGCAGGGTAATGTGTACTACAAAATGATATACAGGTATTCAGCTCACTAATATCTGGTACAAAATTAATTTACATTGCAAAAAAATTGGGGCTCTGTAGTACAGTCGATGATTTATAACACTCATACAACATAAAAGTTGGAATACTATTGCACTGTAATAATTTGTTCATTGGATACCAAAGCAAAAACAAATGAGAGCAGAACTAAAGATTGCCTATCAATGAGAAGAGAAATTGCATAAAGCAAAATTTTCAAGTGGAGCTTTTTTATCTCCCCAACTTGAGAGCTTGAGAAACTTTTGCAAACAAATTGAAAGCAACTTTAATAAGTAATACACATAGAATAAAAAAAATTGCAGGCTGCAATACAACATATAGGCCTATTCCAAAGTTTTATGATTATTTTTTAAGTTAAACTTTATTAATTCAGGGCTTGCAATTGTTGGTAAATGATCTTGAACAAAAAAATGTGAATGAAACTGAAAATTTAATAGTTTATTAAAATAGAAATAAGAGTAATAAGTGAGCAATTTGATCTACTGTAGTTCTACCTATTTAAACAAGTTGGCACTTAACTTACTTTTACTTTGTTTTATACACACCTATCTGCCAGTTGGTCAGTCTGTTTAGACTTTGTTTGATAACCAACTATAAAATTAATTAGACCTAGGCCTATATAGTTCTCATGCCCGCCCACCCTAGCTAACAATTGTAATGCTGTGTCTCAAGCATGGCCTTTTTATCATGACAGACATTTACAAGTCAATAACATGGTAATGTACATAGCCATAACGTTATGCTACCAAATTGCAAGTGGTTTCACACAATGTAGGCCTAAGTTACATTAACGTTACTGTAGCCTGGCTAGGCAACACAATGACCCAAGATTACCCGGCAACGCTTTTTGAAAGCAATAAATCGTTACGTACATGTCTGAATAAAATAAGATTTGTTAAGCAGCTTATTCTTGTTCCTAAATAAAACTAAAATTATTGCCCATATTTGTCAGCGTTTATGTTGGTCAGTTAAGGTTAAGTAACGGTGTACATACGACGTAAGCTAGCTTTAGACTGTTTAACAACAACTGGCACAATTAAGATAGCATATTATTTCAGGTTTACTGAAATTGTTAAAGACATCTACTAGTTTTAATCAAAAAGGTTGTTCGCATAGTATTTTTCTTAAAATATACTTATCAGTTAGGCCAAAGTTAGTAGGTGCGATACATGCCTGTCTACAATCTAACTGTGCTAAAGTATTGTCGTCCTGCATGTAATGTAAAAAGAAATCGTTGTTTTTGTGTTCTTGTTAGAAATGAAATTAACGTTAATCTTGGTTAGAAAGACAAGTTATGATTAAAACTAATTTAAATATAATTAATTTTTGAAAGTAAAGAATTTCAATTTTTAACTTTGAGGTTAACTTTGCAGTTTGCCCATTTTTTATTGACTCCAATTTTCAATGTACCGACATATCTACTGCCCTCACTTGGAACCAACATGGGTGGAGGACGAACCAAAAAGTATCACGCACTGAGGTATAGAAGTTTTTATTCTCGGCCTTCTGCTTATATGAAATATAGGCCGAATGACGTCACGCTTTCTGACAACACACTGAAGAGGAAGTCGGGTTGGTAATTGCCATACCTGAGTTTTCCGGATTAACTCAGGTACCGGTAGGCTTAAAGAGAACCTTTCGGCATGTACCTATAAAGTCCTTCTTATTCTTATATAGAATGACTATTTATCTAACAAAGAATACCAAATTTTCATCATTTAAATCAACAATTTGTTGCAAATTTACAAGAGAAACTTTATTTTCCTGTGGCGGAATGCCAGCGTGACCCGTAGCCTAACACAGTAATATCTATTGTGGGAAGCTAGTGTTACTGTCTGCCATGCTGTTTGTACAGTGACGTTGAACCAAATCAATTCGGCCGATCTGATTTTTCTTTGTGCTTTCTCTTCGCGAATTTTGACTTTTACAGTTCTAAAATACAATCATTTGATAGACAAATACTTACCTATAACAAAAACTAACAATTTCCTGATTGAAATTTTGTTCCCATTTTAACTTTTTTATTCTTCTGGTTTTTGATGTAATCATATCCTTACACAGTGAAGTCTCATAGAAAACCTAAGCTTCCCAATAAATTTTTTTGTTATTTTTTTTTTTCTCCCTCATATTTGTAATGAACTATCAAAAACATATTTTTGATACTTTCACATAATTGTTTATGCTTTTTTCTTAAAACTGCAAAGCTAATGACTGAAAACCGACATATTTTTTATTTATCTTACCTTTTAGTCAAATTGTTTCTTTTTCATTCCAATTGCACTAAAATTCTTCACTCTGATATTTTTTATTAATATTTCTTAATATTTTGTTTTTCATGTCAAGAAAGTCATCGGTGCCATGACCGCCTATACCCATCACCCCATGATCAGATGAATCATAGCTGACGGATGCTCCTTTCACAGCTGCGAAATATAGTTACTGGCAGGAAAACCTTGTTGGAGACCAAGATATTGAACCACTATCATATTTCAAAGAACACTTATTATGAAATGATTGATACTATACTATTCTATAACCTTTGCAAAATTGATAAGAACATTACAATTTATCCAGTATGAATTAAAATGATTTTTCACTTCCGTCTGCAAATTCATGAGATAAAAATATATTGCAGATTTAAAGTGTACTGCAAATTCATATTTACAGTAATGATTTATGTGACAGATGAATTATATTGCATGTGCTCTGTGTGGTGTTTATTTCATTTTAAAATAATTCTTTTAGTCAAAATAATCAAAAGAATCCCCAATTACGGGCATATCCAGGAAAATAAATGGGGTACCTGATGTGCAACTTTCAGCTTTAAATCATTTGGTTACAGAGATGAATTGTTTAAGATATTTAACATCTTGTATTGATAAGTTTAAGGTTTCTACAATCTGTTAGAATGAAGTTATTAACTTTTTATATTTGCTTTTAACAATTTAATCGCAATTAATCTGCAATGACTTCACAGGGTCATCAGAAGCATCCATTGGATCAACACCTGCACTAATTAACAATGATAACAAAGTTTAAATTAGCCAACACTTATTATTTATAAGAAGATTTCTACAGCCATGCAGTTTTCTATCAAAGTACTGTATCAAAAGAAACCTCCTTTTTTCCATTCTAATTGTCCAATAAACCTTTCCTTCACCATCTTAAAATTATATAATCCTTTAAACAGCATAACTGGAGTTACCCCATTTACAATTTGACAGTGTCACATAAATCTATAGGCCTAATAAGCCCATATCAATCTCGTTGAGCCTGCATGAATTAAATCACTATTGGCATTCTTTCCTTTGACGCTGGCCATTTTTCCAAGTCTTACCCCAAAATTATCAACTCTTGATCCAAGTATTTGTCAGTTTTCTTTTTGAAAAATGCCTCCTGTCTTTGTTAGTTATGCATTGATGGGTCACAAGTTTCTTAGAAACCCCCAGATCATCAACCGCTGTTTTGTTTACGTTTTGAAATGCGTAGTGTTCGTGTAGTGTTGTTGGCAAAAATCCAATTACGTCATTGCTCATTAGCATGTTGAGCAGCGCTATTTGCATGATGAATATGTAATTCCTATAGCCAGAAGATCACGTGGGCACTGTTTTCGGAACTTTTCACTGTTTTAGAGGGCCTTTTGGCGCTGAGGTATGTGGCAAAATAATTTTATTTGGACGTTAGAATAGACAAATTTCACTCATCAGATACTATTTATACCATATTTATACCATATTGTGCCTATTAGATGAACACTATAGTAAATGAAAATACAAACATTTTTTACTAAAACGTTTCTCACTCTTTACAAAATGGTACAGGAATTTCTCAGCTTTCGTTTGGTATATAAATGAGGGAGTGTGGCCTCTCAGCGCCAAAAGTACAAGCAAAACAAAGAAGCTTGGTGAACCCGAAAATGTGACCAAATGGAATTTTCCATTGTTAGTGTGTAAAAACGGTTGGGTTACGGTTCACTGACCCGGAAAACTCAAGGAATTAAGGAGCATTCTGACGAAACATTTTATACCAATCTTGAATGAATAAGGAGAGGACACTTTAATTGTGGATACTTTATTATCAGCAGAAATTAAACACAAGACACAATGCGAATATCGCATGGTTTTGGAGGTATTTTCTGTTTTTCAGTCAGCGCGTATATCACTTTCGCGAGAAAACTGCAGGTCATGCACAACGAGTGTGCTGCATGCCTACTTAGAATCCACAATATCACAATCAGCACCAAGAGGTTTGTGGTTCTGATGCTTTTTAAAAGATGATTGATTTGCAAAATTTGTATTAACTGTCATTGCATATCATGAAATATTTGTAATGCTGTCACAACATGGCTCTATTACGTATCAATTATCGTGGAGAAGAATATCGCGATATATCGTAGTATCGCAATACTTTTCAAGAAAACTGACTCAAGACACAAATTGTTAATATCACTAACGTTATGTGATCATGGAGTTACAATTTACTCCATGATATGATAAACCCAAGAAAAAATTATTTGCAGATCTAGCAGACGACATGATCGCGTGACTATTACGTTCATCACACATGCACATGTTTGGTAATTCAGCCAACGTGACCATGAATCATCAAAGTGAGAGCCTGAGTGGCACATTCTAGACCAATTTTTCCTTCTTTTGTCAACTTACTTCGACGCATGCCAGTGTGTGGTGACTGAGCACGATTTTTAATTAGTTGTTTTTATGTTTCACAACTATTTTGCATGTTTTTAATGGCCTAAACTTGACTTTTAGATTTAGAGCTGTAACGTTAGGATTGTAACGTATGAAGTAGCCTGGCCTAGTTGCGCAAAAATTTCTTAGTTAAGTATTAGTTTTTGGTCTCGCGATATGTCGTGAAAGGCACATTTCATGTCGTGGGTAATCGATATGTCATGACAGTACTAAATATTTGTTCCATGATATTTATGCATAAGCCACACCCACCATGCAGATCAATAAAAATGTTGACAACATTAGCAATTGCACAATAATTATTATTGTCATAGCAAGTATGATACAAAAACGGTTGCTCAATTTTCCTATTTCAAGAATTTGTCGGTAAGCCCCGCTTACTCATTTATTCATGACATCACTACCACAACAATAAAATATATGTACAGACAATGACTCATCTGTGTACTACATATAGCAAAAATCTGATATATCGTTCATGAAATATAGTACTTTCACATAAAGCCGTGCCCACCATGTATATTAATGACATCTGTTGATACCATAAGCATGTACAAAATAACCAACAAAATTCTCATGCCCAATATGACAAAAAATGGTCATGCTCATTTATTGCTTTATCAAAATTTTATTTTAAGCCCCGTCCACTTATCAATATGCATGAAATCACCACCAAGAACATTAGGGAACACATGCAGATCTACAACATGAGCTATCTGTGTACCACACATGACGTGAAAACAGTTCATAGTTTTTGAGATACAGTATCATGCTTACAAGCTCCTTGTTTACAAAATCATATTAAGCCCTGCCCACTACGCTTATTAATAAAAGTCAACGTTTTTACACGATGAGCACATACGTACACACTGGCCAACATCAAATATGACATAAATCCAATTTACATTTCTTGAAATACTGTGCTTACAAGCTCTTTTTGGTAAAATCATATTAAGCCCCCGCTCACTATGCATATTAATGAAATTCAACGCTTTTACATCATAAACATGTACGAACAAAACAGACATGCGCTTATTTAAATATGAACATTTCAAGATTTTTATATCAAGCTCCGCCTCCTCATTAATATGCATGACATCACCAGGGTTTGGCTACGGTGGGCGGCGTTGGGCGGGCCCGCCCAGGACTCACAATTCCCGCCCACCACTCGGCTCTAAGATTCACTTTTCCGCCCAGCACTCAAGAGTTCAATTCGGTTAAATAATTAGGAGTTTAAACAGATCTCCTTTTAATCTTGCTCTATTTATGTCATCCGCTGATTTACACACATAACATAACATACATTACGCACATTAAATTCCGATCAAAACAACTGAACTATAGGAATTTAACGCAATACTGAATTATCATAAAATCACCCATACACAAAGCTCTTTGCATAAACGTACGTACATGCACAGTTCAGGTTCATGTTTTAAACACTGCTGGCAGCTTGCCGAGTCTGTCACTTGCCATACAAACAAACTTTAACAAAGTAAAAATTACACCACCAAAGGCCCAAGGCGTGCTTATAGACCGGTCCAAATGTAAGTAACCAATCACATCTGTTATAAACCCCATATGCACTTAACATTATAACGGACTGATCTATATTCTTTTGATTTGTAGGGCATTTTATATTGATAAAAGTTGTTGCGTAATTCATAGGAACATGTGCCGCATGGCTTTCGTCACACGATACTGGGACGAAAATAAAAGCGGTTAAAAGTTTGGGCAAGATGCATAACAATGGGAATTGAGAGAAGAGTTTCCGGCATATGTTTGTACTTTCTTCTTTTTTTTTAAGGGGGAGGGGAGAGGGGAGGGGGAGAGGGGAGGGGGGAGGGGGAGGGGGAGGGCACTTTGACAGTTAAACATCCATTGTATTTTGAATATCCATTGTACATACAAAATATTTTGTAATTCCTTCTACCATTCCAATTAAAAACAATTTTATAATAATAATTGACAATTTGTCTATATAAGTGGACTAAATTTGAAGTTCTTTATGGGAGGGGGTCTAGGAGGTCACCTTGGATTATCACTGGAGCCCAGCACTCAAACTTGTCTAGCTAGAACCCTGGACATCACCATCAAAAACAATAGGGCACATATACTGTATGGACCACGGGCTATCTGCATACCAAATATGACATGAATCCAGTTTACTGTTCTTAAGATACCATAGTTTACAAGCTTTTTTCAGCAAAATCATATTAAGCCCCACCCGCTATGCATAGTAATGAAATTATACGTTTTTACATTATGAACATGTACACACTAGCTAATATCATCATTATGTCAAATATGAAACAAAACAGACATGCGATTGTTCAAATAAGAACATTTCAAGATTTTTACATTAAATCCCGCCTACTCGTTTATAAGCATAACATCATCACTCAAAAACAATAGGGAACATCTAAAGACCATGAGCTATCTGTGTACCACACATGACATAAATGCCATTTATCATTCTTGAGATATCATGTTTACAAGCTCTTTTTCAGCAAAATCTAACTAAGCCCTGCCCACTACATTATTAATGAAATTCAACGTTTTACATCATTCTTGAGATATCATGTTTACAAGCTCTTTTTCAGCAAAATCTAACTAAGCCCTGCCCACTACATTATTAATGAAATTCAACGTTTTACACAATAAACATGTACACACTAGTTAACATCATAATTGTACCAAATATGAAACAAAGCAGACATGTGATTAGATTAAGTCCTGCTACTCTAGCTCATAAATATGCATGACATCACCATCAAAAAAATATATTAGGGCACATTTACGGACCATGGGCTATCTGTGTACCACATATGAAATGAATCCAGTGTATCTTTCTTAAGATATCGCGTTTACGAGCTGGCCGTCACAAACACACACACAAATACACACATACATACACACACCATCATTTGACTGTGAGATTGAAAATGCTCTAAACTGAAAACAAGAAAACGAAAACCATTGCCAGTTTTGGCCCAGAGATGGATAAACTAAAAGCTAATAAGCCAATTTCATCAAGCCATTAGGCTCATAGAGCCAGTGCTTATTCCCAGTTTCCATGGCGCAAGCGGATGAGAGTATATAACTACCCCTGGACGGGACGCCAGTCCATTGCAGATTAACTTCTCAGCAGTGCTGGTACTCATTTTTCACAGCTGAGTGGACTGAAGCAGGTAAAGTGTCTTGCTTAAGGACACAATGCAGCACTCACAATGAGAATCGAACCTGGTACCTTTCGAATACGAGCTTGACTCCTTAACCACTGCACCTCATATATGGATGGATAAATTAATATACTATTAATATGCAAAGTTTCAGCCATTAATATTTTTGCCCTGTTTGGCAAATTGGCACGAACCGTTTAAAAAATATTGTAACAATTGTTTTCTTAAATAATTCAGAATGAGGACTTGCCCTGGGAGCATTTTAAGTGCCGTTTTTGGATTCCCCACCTTCCAAAACAACCTAGTGCCAATTTTTATAACCATGTGGGGTAAAGAAAATAAATTATAAGGGAATTTGCATTGGTTGGAAATTCAAAATGGCCACCGATGTCAGAAAATTTAGGCAAATATAGCCAAGATGTACACGTCCATATCTTAAAAATGACTTGAGCAATAGCGCTACAAGTTTAGGGGTGTTTCTATATACATTATTCCTAGCATATACAGTGTATGCCAAATTTCAAGCAAATCTGAGATTGTGGGTTTTGGCATGTCGAATTGACATGGAATGATCCCATGGGCTGTCTGTGTTACTACATACTGTATGACCTGAAATATGCAGTGTTTGCAAGCTCTTTTCAGCAAAATTATGTTAAGCTCCACCCACTATACAAATAGATGAATTCAACATTTTTAACACGAACACACTAGCAAGCAACATAATGATATCAAATACGGAAAGCAAACAGACATGCATTTGTTACAAATGTTCAAGATTCTTACTTTAAGCCCCACTCCACCAAAACCAAAAGGGCATATCTACAGACCATGGGCTGTCTGTGTACCACACATGACATGAATCCAGTTTACTGTTCTTGAAAAATCATGTTTATATCTCTTTTCAGCAAAATCACATTAAGCAATGCTATGCATATACCAATGAAATTCAATGTTTTTATTTTCCATGAACATGTACACACCAGCTAACATCAAAATTATACCAAATATGAAACAAAACAGAAATGCAGTTGTTAAAATATGAACATCTCAAGATTTTTGCATTAAGCCCCGCTTACCCATGGGCAATTATTTGTGTACCACATTTGACACAAATCCAGCTTATAGTTCTTGAGATATCGTGTTTATGAGCTAAGCGTCACACACATTATGCACACACACCCATGCCATCATGACCGCATAGGTCCCTGATGCCAATCGCATCGGAACCAATACAACTACAAAAGTGTTTTTAAAGACAGCATAATATTACTTTGTGTCCTACACGAAATATTAATTTAATTTTCAAACCTCATTTTTAGTCAGGACAATGATAGATTTCTCCGACTGACTGAGCCATGAATCACTTCGCACCGTTGAATTCAATAGGATTTCTTCATACACATGTGCAGACATATTACTTTCAAAAAAGACCTGAAATAATGAAAATTTGATCATTACTTGTATGCCAAATGCATGTAAAAGTATAAAACAACTAAAACGGTAAATACTATCATGGTTTGCATACCCATGCAAATTGACACCCATATCATATATGACTGGGCCAATTATAAAAATGGCATCTCACACTAAGTCCCACATGGCATCCCATGATGCACATGGCACCCCACCCCATGTTGCACATGGCACTCCACTCCATGTCCTACATGGCATCCCACCCCATGTCCCACATGACATCCCATCCCATCCCTTGTCCCACAAGGCATTCCACCATATATCCTACATGACATTTCACTATATGTCCCACATGTCATTCCACCATATGTCCCACTTAGCATTCAACCATGTCTCACATGGCATCCCATCCTATGTCCCACATGGATCCCATCCCATGTCCCACATGGCATCCCACCCCATGTCCCACATGACATCCCACCTTACATTCCACATCCTATGTCCCACATTAATCCAATCATATGTCCCATATGGCATCCCTCCTTATGTCTCACATGGCATACCTCCCTCTATCCCACATGGCATCCCTCCCTATGTCCCCCATGGCATCCCTCCCTATGTCCCCCATGCCATCCCACTATGTCCCACATAAGTGGCTTCCCACCTTATGTCCCACATTGGATCCCACCATATGTTCCACATTGTATCCCTCCCAATGTCCCAATGATATCTTAATTTATGTCCCACATGACATGTCCCACATGGCATCACATCCCATGTTCCCATGGCCTACAACCCTATGTCCCACATACCCTCCTACCCTATGTCACACATGGCATCCCAGCTAATGTAACACTGTGTTACTCGTGGCATCCTACCCCATGTCCCACATGGCATCCCACCCCATGACATCCAGTCCGATGGCATTCCACCCTAGGTCTTGCATGACATTCCACCATATATCTTACATGGCATCCCAGCCTGTTTCACATGGCATCCCACCCCATGTCCCACATGGCATCCCACCCCATGTCCCACATGGCATCCCACCCCATTTCCCACATGACATCCCATAGGCTCCATAAGAAGTCTCGTCCTACTGTAGCTATCATAGTCCCTGATTGAGCACACTATGTATGAAAGTCTGACATTATAATAAGTTATATGCAAATGACTTGTTGAATAAGAAGAAAAGGCGGAGTCAAATAATCATGCCTGATATGCCCTTAGTGCATAACACATGGTATATATTCTATTCTATGTCCCGCATGGCTCCCATACATGTCCCATAAGGCATCCCTCCCTAAGTCCAAATGCAGTCACATCCTGTCACACTCCGTGACTAAACATACTAAGTAAAAAAAAAAGTCTTGTCAGTTCATATACTGTAGCAACTTTATGCAACTAAACACAATAATAAAGACGGAGTTTAATTATCATGCCTGATATAGCCGTTGGTGCACAAAGGGCTTTAAACCTCCAGTGTTATGAGAGACACTTGAGGATCTCTGAAGAATTTGGGGAAATTATATCATCTTACAGTTATCTTCAAAGGAAATACCAAATATTTTGTAGACTTTTTAAGGAAACTAATTTTCAAACTGTCCTAAGAGTCTCGGAAAATCTTTAACATTTAGTAAAGAAATTCCAACCTTCCATGAGGATATCTGAAGAAACTTTAACTTTTTCTGAGAAACTCTAAAGAAATTTTAACATTTTCTGAGGGATTCTCAAAAAACTTTAACATTTCTTAGGAAATCCCAGGCAAAACTGTGGATGGCCGGACGGCGGAAATCGCTGTTACATAGGTTCGCAATATGCTTCGCAATATGCTTCGCAATATGCTGCGCAGTATGCTTCGCAGTATGCTGCGCAGTATGCTTCGCAGTATGCTGTGCAGTATGCTGCGCAACATGCTGCGCAACATGCTGCGCAACATGCTTCGCAACATGCTACGCAACATGCTTCGCAACATGCTTCGCAACATGCTTCGCAACATGCTTCGCAACATGCTTCGCAACATGCTTTTTTCGCAACATGCTTCGCAACATGCTTCGCAACATGCTTCGCAACATGCAAGAACATGCAGAACATGCTTCGCAACATGCTTCGCAACATGCTTCGCAACATGCTTCGCAACATGCTTCGCAACATGCTTCGCAACATGCTTCGCAACATGCTTCGCAACATGCTTCGCAACATGCTTCGCAACATGCTTCGCATGCTCACCAAAAAGTCTTGTCAGTTCATATACTGTAGCAACTTTATGCAAATGAATACAATAATAAAGGCGGAGTTAAACGATCATGACTGATACAGCCATTGGTGCACAAATATCTTGAAGAAGTTTAAGGGTTTTAAATCTTCAGTGTTATGAGAGATACTTGAGGATCTCTGAAGAATTTGGGGAAATTATATCATCTTACAGTTATCTTCGAAGGAAATATCAAATGTTTTGTAGACTTTTTAAGGAAAATAATCTTCAACCTGTCTTACAGTAAAACTCTCAGAATTTTTTTAACATTTAGTAAGGAAATTCCAGCCTTCCAAGAGGATATCTGAAGAAATTTTAACTTTTCCGAGGAACCCTGAAGAAACTTTAACATTTTCTGAAGAATTCTTAAAACAATGTAACATTTTTGAGAAAATCTCAGGCAAAACTGTGGCCGGCCGGCCGGACAAAATCACCATTACATAGATTCGCATTATGCTTTCCATGCTCACCAAAAATGAGTACAAACAAGTACCAAACATAACCCTTCTTCAAATCCTTAAAACTACTATGACAATCACAAAATCATATGTACTATCACCACTGTGTTACGTAGATTTGAAAGTGCCTAATACTGAAAAAATGTTATTGACCTTGAGAAGTTTCCCTTTTTCTGTTCCAATGAAAGCCCCTCTTTTGTTGTCAATGGTGAACACCTGAACTGATGAAAATGACGAGTTCCCATCCTCTACCACAGCAGTGGCAGTGAATGGAGTGACACCCTCAGGATAGCGATAAAGCACAAGTGGAGAGAGATCATTCTGGCACAACAGTATGCTGTGGTTAAAAGTAGTGCCATCACAATTGAAGGTCTAGTAAAAAAAAAGGTACACCTGCATGGTTAATTTTCAAACAATTATTTTTGTATATGTTATCTACTTAATTGCAGTTCAGTTTAAATTCCTTTTCAATAAAGTATTGTTATACATGGCACCCTTCACAGGATAGCAAGGTAACAAACCTCATATATGATGTTACATAACCACCCTTACAGAAATTTAGCTTGCATGACAGTTTTGAGAAAAGTAACTCAGCAGTAAAAATAAGACTGATTTTCAGTCCGAAATTCAGTGATACTTTTTATGTTTAATACTATAGAATAATAAGAAATAAGAACTGTAATATTTACAACATCCTGGCCAAAAGTTATCCTACATTGTGCTTCAGCTAAGTAGTTGTTGTTACTTCTCATCACTTTATCGTCACTGCATGCACAATTATCCACAGCTTCCTCAAATGCCTGCACCAGGTCAGTCATGTTGTAAATGCACAGAGCTGACTTAAATACAAGATTAAAGTCTTTATTATCAAATGGGTCATTTTTGACAAACACAGCAAACAGTTGGTCGTCCACCACCACAGCTGCTTTGATGATGGTGTAAGCTTCATTATAGGATGTGCATCCCAGGGTCAATTCTGTGAATGTCTCCAATTGTTCATTTACAGGTACTTGATGGCAGATTCTACTGATTTTTGGTACCACTTGATTTTCATTAGCAGGAGGTGAAGTACCATCCTTTCTCTGTGAAGCTATCAAGTATGAGAAGCGATTGTAGATAAAGGAAGAAGAGTATTGAATCTCAAATCCTGTGCTTAATACTTCATCACTTATTGCAGAAGTGCATCTACAATTATTCTGAGTACATAATGAAAACGAAAATTGATTGACTTCATGAATACACACAGATCTACTTGCAGCTCTGGTATCGTCCATGATAGTCTGTGCAACATAGAAGTCTACATTCCCTCCACCTACACCAGGCACAAGCACACCCACTGATGAATAATCACTAGGTGCAACAACATTTCCTGACTTGTCAATAACTTCTGAAATATTTGATAGGTTTCTCAACTGACAAGCCCTACTAAATGACCCACATGTTATAAGTCTGTCTATGGTAGGAGCTACGATTAAGATCTTATTAATATTTTCAGTGGAACTATTTGATGTTACAACTGATACTTGATCAAAATTCTTGTTTAAATGATACAAATGGTTGAGTCCTCCAATGTAGATGTTTCCTGATGTTTCATGAACTCCAAAATGGTTCAGGCTTATGTGCCCTTCTGTTTTGAATGATCTGATTCTGTAGAGGTCTGCTGTTGATTGTATTGGGTCTGAGGTACAGGGAAGTACCAATCCAAAAACTAGGAAGATCCTCAGTAGGCATTTGTAAAGTGTTTCATCCATTTGCAATATTTTCCTTTATTCTGCTTTTAGATAGCTGTAAAAGTATTAGAAAAAAAAAGTTTGTTTGATATTGCTGTATTCAATTGTACTTGGAACATAAAAATAGCATGCTGTTAACTTTTCATCTAGCTCTTTTTTTCACAAAAATACCAGTTATAAGTCATTCATGCAACAGATTCACAATTACATAAGCCATAAAAGAAAAATGATATACTATTTATGTTAATCTCGAAATTGAGTCTCTGAGATTCATGGGAAGTAAAATACTCATCACAACTTGAACAATGTCATATCATAGCTGAAACCAAATTTATCCATATTTAGGCCATGAAAATCGATTAGGTTTCCTTGGTATAAGCACATGAGAGCACATGAAGCCCCCTGGATAGGACACCAATTAATCAGTTTTACTCTCCAGCAAACTTATTTTACAGCCGAGTGGATTTTAGCAAGTAGATTAAAACCTCTTACTCAAGGACACAATGCAGTGCATGCTCGCCATGGGAGGTGAGCCCTGTACTGTTCGCATACGAGCATGGCTCCTTAACCAATGCCACTGCACCTCTTACTGTTCCATACTTACTCTTATTTGTATATACCTGTACATGTACCTTACAAGTATATAATTAAAAATTTAGGGAAACTCAAAGTATCAAAGTACTTTATGACCAATCTATTATTCCATAAATCAATTGAAAACATCAGAATCTCAATACAATTTTCATGAGGGAAATAACAACATATATTTCTTTGCAGTATGAACTTTCCAAATCAATACCACAATATCTGAGAACATTTTCAGCAATCCATTAAGAACAAGAATTTAATCACTGGAAACTATTTGTTACAAACATTACCATGTGCCCCACAGTGCACTATGTTCAAAGTGTAATTAGGGGTTGTCCCAGAAAAATTCTTCTTACTTTAAAGTACAAATATTTACAAAATTATTTCTTTATACTCTCATACAGTATATTTATAGTCATCTTCTTTCGAAAGAATTTGCTTTTTACAAAGTTCCATTTGTGGTGTCATGGAAACTAAATGCAAAGAAATACAGTTAGAGAGGTTTCTGTCAAACTTTTCTCAGCCACACAAGTAGTTTTAAAGGAGACATAAAGTCTGAATAATTAATCCTTATTTCATATGAAAGAATTAAAAATAACAAGTTTCATACCCCTTAAGCAATCTAACACAAAACTTTAATTCCACTACTAAATAGTACTATGGGAGCTGCCATTTTGATTTCAAAACATGCAGATTATGATGTCATCAGCCCAGCAGGATTTTGGAATGCTTTGTATTTCTTTATAATCTACTGCAAGATTTCTAGGCTATGAGAAATGTTTTTCTTATGTGAAGGAATATTTTGTGTACACATGAAATGATCAAAACATGATGTTAAAAGTTTGTGTCACATCATTTTGAAATAAAAACTTTAATCACATTAATAAAGAAGTACATTAAATTCCTAATGTCTCCCCTATTGGGGAAATTATGTCATCATGCACATTTCAATACAGAATTTAACATAATGGCAGCCTCCATGTGTCAACTTTACACATGGATAACTTCAAATCAAATAAGAATTTGACCTGCTGTTTTTGTATCCTCTATCATATGAATTAATGATTGTATCTGACTTTGTCTACTTTAAAGATAAATAACTTGAGATAGGAATAAGATTTTAACTTGCTGTTTGTTTTAGTTAGTCTAGATTTGTATCTTCTATCATGTGAAATAATGATTGTATCAGACTTTGTCTCCTTTAAGTATTACAACTTGAAGCATTTAATGAAAAGATCTTTTATGTTCAGTGTTTATCAAATCCCAGAGAGTTTTCTCACAAATTGCAAACTACTCATAATTTTTTTTATTCAATAAAACTAGAAGTTTGCATATTGATGTGCTGTACATGTACTGTATGTCTTGTCTGTACCATGACTTAGTTTTACAAGAATCTAGAAGAAGCCTCAAAATTAAATATTTCCCGGACAATTAACTTTTGACTTATAAATTCTTGTCTAAAGTAAATTCCCACAATATACTGTACAAAGAACATTTGACAAATATTGCACAAAGTTGGTTAAGAACATGTAAAGTATATCAAAGATGATGACTCCTTTCTATAAATTTATCACAGTAAAGTTTTTTTTTAATTTCTACTCGAGTGTACGAAAGTGGTCACATCATGTGATAGGCTATAGATGAGATAAAAAGAACTTCTTCAGGGATTGATTTTATAGACACTTGGTCACAGTACAATATTTGCATATGTGTATATACAGCCCTAGCAACTTATCATTGAATTCTATATATTTCTGCAATTTTTATGTTGTTTTTCACAAAATTTGTATTATTTTTAATCAAAATATTTTAATTGTGTGCCTTTGGATGTATACTTACTGTAAAGTATTCCACAATTATTTTGCACATAACAACACATTTGTTCAACTTGTACGGTTTAAAAATCTATAAGAGTGTGGGTACTACTACATGTACATAGACTTACATTTTCTTTAAAAATTATTTGATTGAAAACATTTCAAGATCTATGGACAGATACATGTAGCAACCATAAGTTTTATTGGAAGAAAATATGCCATAAACCATGAAAATAGCAAAAGATTTCATCCAAATCAGTTAAACCAGACACTTTTACAGCATTTTGAATTTTCATGCCTACAATAAATTACGCAAATTCTATTTAAATTTTGTGACATCACATCAAGAAAACCTATGAATTCCCTCATGGTAATTCATTTTTTGCAATCTTTCACCAACATTAATAGAATGGGAGAAATTGAAAATGGCAAAGAGGTTGTAAATCTCTATATACCTTTTATCAAAATTTAGCAGGAGAAAACAGTCTGATGATTTTCAGTGACTGAAATTTAGGACAGTCACAGAAATGACAAGAATTACATGTACAGTACTTTCAAAATGTTGCGCTGTCTTTTCTAAAAGTCTACAATTATACAAATTTGATACCTGATACAATTGATATATAATTAAACAAATTTCATACCTGTTACAAAATGATGAATACTAACTATTACTTAGACCTATATATCCTAATTTGCAACCTTAAGCACAGTATGACAATTTACTTTCACTCAGAATCAAAGAAATCACTTGTGGAAAAGTCAAGACTTTTACACACAAGTTTTTCATGACTTTCCTTTTTGACATAGTTCTAAAAGGGGGAAATTTATACGTCAAAGTAGTCAATAACGTAATAATTTGCAATATGTTAAATATCAGCAAGTCTTTGTAACTTGAATTTAAAAATGGTTACCATAAGTCTTTGCTGGGAGTGGTGCGAAAAACAATTTCTATTACAGATTTCACCTTCCTAAGCTTCCAAGGCTATTGTCAAATATAGGCTACGACCACTAGTACCAGTTTACTTTTGCAATACGCAGCATCCCCTAGTACAATATATCAACCATGTATTCTGCAGCCAGTGTTCACATTAAGGTACGGGATTGCAGGCACACAAATGTTCCCTCAAAAATAATTAAAGGGGGGAAAATCCCGAAGAAAACAAAAATTGGCCCCCAAAAAAGAAGAGTCCAATTTGGCCTTTTCCATCCAAATTTTGCCTTTTTTTGTATTTTGGGGCTTTTTTGGTATTTTTGGCCCTTTCTGGTTTTTTCCAAAAAGAATCTTTATCAAAAGAAATCCTTTTTTTTTTTTTAAATCCCCCAAAATTACACAAGGGGAGAACCTCACACCCCTCCCCTTCATATGTTTTAAAAGGAAATTTGTCCTGTTTTGCTTTGGGCTCCAGCTTAATTGTGAACTAGCATTAGGTGCAGTTAAAGCTTTCTTGCCACCCAATTTCAGGCAGGATTTAAGCAAAAAGTACATAATTTTTGGAAAATCTTATCCCTCCCACTTTGTAGAATAAAATCAGTTGACCTATTTAATTACGAACGTCAAAATAAAAAAGCCTCTGATGTAATACACACAAATATTCAAATGTAGGCAAATAGAAACGTAAGTTTTAGCATTAGGGCCTTTGTAAGTGTTCACATTTAGGCCTAACGTACACAAAATAAAATTGTACTACAGTATGTGGACCAGTTGAGCAAAAAGACCAGTTACAAGGAAATCGTTCACAAAAATTCAGTGTTCATAAAAAAAAAAAATCCAATACCACCGAAAATTTGTAAAATCTATTGCTTTCCACCCCTAACAAGCATCGATATTGTTTTCATTGAACGTACTCTTTAAGAAATTGTAATGCTAAATTGGAAATTATCAAATATATGTTCTTTGCTAATAATCTTTATTTATAACAGGAAGAGCTGCAAATATGTTTTGTCTTCCAGTGTAATTTTGATTAATTTTTATATTGTGTTAAGATTTTATTGTAAGTTTAAAATTTTAGTTCCACTGAAAATTTTATTTCCAAAATGTGTCAAATGGAATGTTGTCGTGCTTGCAGGGAATGATGGAATTTCTTGTTACATACACCATTATTCTAGTCTTACCTTAAGGCATTAAGGAAAAATTGACTTACTGTACTTGGGAATACATGTTAAGCCCTACATGTACCTATGAAGCCTACAAGTTATGCACAAATATTGGTGATCAAATTAATTTTGGCACTCTTTTATCAAAATTGAAAGAAAATAACATAAATGCTTTGAAAAATTTGTATATGGAAAATGTAATTGCAAATTGTTCTGCAATCCTAAAAACCAAAAAACTAAAAATATGGGACAATTAAGGAATTATGAAATAAAAAACACAATTTTTCTTTGGAAGTGGTCCACACACTATAGGCCTACAGTACGTACAGACTACAGTACTGTCACTGCCTCACATTAAGTTCAGGATTTGGACTAGTCACAATAAGACAATAGGCCCTACAGTAAGGTAAAATCGAAGTACAAAAAAATCGTATGCCGTAAATTTCTACATAAGGATTTTAAATGATTTTTGATTTTTCTTTTTTAATTTTGGTTTTATTCTGTTGTATTTATATATTTCAACTATTTTCCTTTTTAGATTTGGGTCTTTTAAGTAGAAACTAAGCTAAAATTGTTTAAAAAAGAGGAATAATTCTTACGTTTTGGCTTTCTGATTGAAATATTTTACTCGTCAGTGTGTATACTATTATTGTACTGATGAGTGGAGTCTACAAGCCTTTTAAACTCAAATAAACAAAAAACGTGCGCATAACTAATGTAGATCCTCATTTTCAGGTTAGGTTTTAGGATTAGGCGTAGGTTTTATGATTAGGCCTAGGTTTTACGATTAGGTTTCAGGATTAGGTTTTAGGATTAGGGTTTAGGATAAGGGTTTTAGAATCGGGGTTTTAGGATCGGGGTTTTAGGATCGAGGTTTTAGGATCGAGGTTTTAGGATCGAGGTTTTAGGATCGAGGTTTTAGGATCGGGGTTTTAGGATCGGGGTTTTAGGATTAGGCTTTTAGGATTAGGGTTTTAAGATTAGGTTTAGGGTTTTGACATTGTTGACATTGTTAAAATTCCTCCGCACTGTTATTCAGCTTTTTTTCTTTAGTTTCGTTCAAAATGGCCAATAAGGCAAAATTTGTGAGCTCGTGATTTATTATACTTTTTAACGAAATTTGCATGAAAAGGTATAAATTTGAAATTATTTTGGAATAATGGGAAGATAAAGAACAGTAAAATTGCTGAAAGAAGGTAAGAAATATTTCAAAAAGAATAATAAGCATGATTTCCTTGAAGCCTAATTTTTCTCTCTCCGAATTTTATCGGATTGAAAAACCCATTTTTTGCCTCAAAATTCCCAGATTGTCGGTTGGTTTTAGGATTAGGTTTCAGGATTAGGTTTTAGGATTAGGGTATAAGATTATATTTTAGGATTAGCAGTAGGAGATCTGACCTCGCTATACCGCCGTTATCCCATGTTGATTAAACAATTACAGCTGACCCGGAAGTCGTTTTGCAGTAACTCCAAAGCTGCAGTTTTGAGCTACCTAGAATTATCAGTCAGTTTTTGGTACTGAATATTCAGATTTAGTGACGTCAAATCAAAATTACATGGCTACCTGTGGAAAGTGAAGGTGTTGAATATGTAGTGCGTGTAGATATATGGATATTCAGCACATTTTTGCGATCAAACAGGTGCATTTAACTGCAATCCCATTTCCATCGGATGCTTTAGAGGTGAGTGGCGAGTCTGCACTTTTGGTTTTGTGAATTTCTCATAGACAGCCAGATATAAACTTGCATATAGTACCATGTAACGGCCGAAAGTTTAAATTATCGTTCAATCTTACTTTCCCACTTGTTGAGTGTGATGTTTCTTGTTAATTTAATATTTTTGTGGAACTTCCGCTTTGGGGCTCCTTATCGCAGCCTAACGTGTTGTAGTAGCTACATCATTTTTTATCGTACCTATTAATACAGGAGCTTAGGGTCGAGAAGGTGCAATACTAACCATCATGCAATTTTATGCCAGTTGATATTTATATAGAGCCTAGTCTAACATTCGGGCTTAGTTTTTCTTCTTCCTGTTTTGTTATTCTTACAAATCACTCAGTTCTGTATTCAGTGTTTGTTCCCTAACGAATACTATTACTAGTCCAGTAGTACGCTTATCAATGATTTAGTCAGGCTGTAATGATAGGCCTACAAGTGCATGCTAACTCTTCTTAAGACAGATTTTACATTGGCAATTTGCCATTGGGCATATCATTACTATCAGTACTAATGAATTGTCTATAGCAGTTGTTTATCTCTTGTCCTGTACATGCAGCAAGGGGTATGCCTCAGTTTCACAATGTGTCTTTTTAAATTTACATTAGAAAAAACAAATTATCTGTTTTTAGACCTAGGCCTAATAGTAGTACTTCCCGTAGTACCGTCGAGCTGATGTCAGCCGTGTTAGTATGACTGCCGTTAGTGGTGGCTGGCCGTATGGCAATCCCAATGTCAACCCGTACTGAGGGATGTGTATAATAACTACGTAAGACCTAGTACTCCCTGTAGTACCGTCGGACTGATGCCAGCGTGTTAGTATGGCTGCGCTGCCGTTAGTGATGGCTGGCCATCCGAGGGTGCTACAAAATCCTATACCCTCCTGTACTATTTTTAAGCGAGGTGTTAAAAGTATAGGAAAATCTCAGTTTTAAGATCTTAATGAAAACAAAACCATTCTATCTTCTTTTTCGCCCACAATGATTAAAATCAATGTTTAAAGCCCATTCATGTCTTCAAAAACTGTTTTTAAGGTGATTTTAGTTATTTTTATTGAATTATTTTGGATTACCTTTCTTTCCGTCAAAATTGCTGTGAGCTCTTCAAAGTACAGTCACTTTCAAAACACTGTCATCGTGGCTATAATATTTCAGCAGGGGTATTATATTTTAGATTATTTGAGGAAAAATTAAGATAATACTTATAAAGTACAATTATATAATCTAAACATTTCTTGATGTTTTATATGTTTTAGCACACAGTTTTTTTAGCAAAACTATTTAATAAAATTATATGAACAAAGATTTAAATGTTGTCGGTGAAAAATCAACTTGCATTTTTGCGAACATTGAATAATTAATTACAAACGTGCGGTGAAAATGACGACCAAAATATGAATCTCAGAGAACTTTATCCCGTTGTGGTGCTAAATAGGTAAATATTTAGGGAAAGTTTTTATTGAAAAAGTGTATTATTAATCTAAGTAATATAACTATATCCAAAAAAGTAAGTTATTTTTCAATCATCAATTTTATACAACGTGTGAATTTAAAAAAAAACAGGAATTGTACCTAATCTATAACAAGCCTTGTCAGTCAGGGAGAATCCTGGACTTTTGGTGTAGTAAGAAAATACACCAAAACTTGGAGCTTCGTAGTATTCATTAAGATCCATAAAGGCGGCCATTTTAACTTGTGATAACGTTATATGAATAGGATTTTTACTAAGAGAATGGTAGTAATTGTGTAATGTAACGTATGATATATGTACATGGTATCAGCGATGACTGAGCCATCATGAAATCCTGTGTCGAGAGGGTTGTTCAAAGGTCAACGAAGTCTTTTGTTATTCTATTAAAAGTCCACAATAAAATTGAAAAGTCTGCGGTTAAATCTAATGAATATTCATTTAATATTGGTTTTCGTTTTAAAAATACCCCTTGCGTTCTCATTAAAAATCCCCATTGACTTAACGTTATCACTACAATTAAAATGGCGGCCTCCATGGATCTTAATGAATACTGAAGCTCCAAATTTTGGTGTATTTATTATTACACCAAAGGTCCAGTATTCTCCCCTGTCGTCGGCAATCCCAATGTCAACCTGCACTGAGGATGTGTATAATAACTACTAAGACCTAGAAGCTTTTACTCTCAGATGATTCCCAAGTTACCTCAGATGAATCTTATTTCAGTTCCAATGAATCAGATTATGGTCCCAATGTTTTGGGAGATATCAGTGTGGCTGACAATGATGATTGCGAGGAACAAAATGACTTTGAAGAGGGAGTTGGAGTTGAGATAATTATTGATTCTGGTGATATTTACAGTATCATCTAAGAGTTTCCCATGAGTTAAAACCTAAACCTAAATATTATATTTTGGAAGGCTTATTTTGTACATGCAATTCATGGTTTACATTTTACAATTTTATTTAAATGTTACTGTATCGGTAACAATTTTATAAAACTCTAGATTAATGGAAACCATGAATTTTAGTATTGGAATTGTATTAAAATGTTAATGTGTATATATAATGGGCAATGCAAAATGAAGCCCATCAGAAATTATTTTCCCTATGAAGTAGAAAGCACAGATTAAAAGTACTTGCCTGCCTTTTATTGACTTTCAGTTGCCTTTGTTTGAGACATTGTATTGTGAGGCTTACTAAGTGTTTTTAATTTTGCCATGAAGCTGCTATTTACAAGTGCTAAAGCTTTTACTTCCTTTTTTTATTTTAAAAGCTTTACCATACCAGTAACTGTGTCCTTCTAGAGACATATAACATTTACCACTTTTTGGATCCATATCTTTTTACTTTTATATATCATGTGTGTGCCAAAGATCAGTATGTTTTTCATTTGCCATATCTGATGCCAGTACAAATGTCTGCCTTAATGTACAGTGTATTCATTTTCTTTGTTTAAATAATGCATGTGTGTGATACAAATTTAGAAAGAATAAAGTTTTTTTAAGAACATTCATTATATTAATTTATTATTTGTACAGGTACCAAAGTCTTTTCTTGCTGTTTTCTTTATATATAGAACAAGTTAACCATTCCAGCAAGCAGTAACTTACGTGCCAATGATGACTTGTATTCTTTCCACTTAATCCCTTGAGCACTTTCAAGTTTGGCTCATATATATAGTATATAATAGTTTATGTACAGTATGATTTTTTTCTCATGATTACTCAAACATTTTTTTTATTTTTTTTATTTTCACAGGTACATATGCATCAGTACAGTGATGGATGAATGCTAAATACTAAATGGGTTTTTTTTTATATTTTTAACCAAAAAACTGTTACGAACTCTTTTTAGCAGCCATTGGTAAGTATGTCAAAAGTGAAAATGTCATGACGCCTGTCATTTCATTCACCGTTGCTGGGCTTTTATTAAATGCCACTCTGCCCCCCCTCCCTCCCCAAGATATTGTATGATCTGCTACTGTTTTTCATTGAGTGATCATTTAGTAGCATTGAAGATAAGTGATGTCAGTTTAAATCCTGAAAGTGAATTTACTGAAACCAGGGCCGTCCAGATAGTGCATTTACAAATGAGTGGCATGGGTCCTGCAAGTGGCTATGGGCATGGACAAATTTAACCAGTGCTGGAGAGCAGTTAGCCTAAAAGACTATTGTTTGCCATATACATTCAGTTGGATTAGCAATGATGTCTTCATTATTTATCATTGAATTGCGGATGATTGTGGAGAAGTTGTGAAAAGTACAAATAAGTTTGTCTCTCCAAATGTAATTGGCTGGTAAAGAAACACATGTTATTCAAGTGATAAAGATGTTACAATCAGTGTCTTTCTTTCTTACTTGTACCTTGGGAGGACATAATTGATTGCTTTTCTATGACAGGTTTCAAGTTGTTTACAAAGAGCTGTAAATTCAGAATACAACAACTTTTAAATTTTCTTGTACCTGACCTGACCTGCCCATAAATTAATTGGTCACAATAAAGTGAGTTGGTGTGTAAAATAGTCACATGAATGTTATTTTTTTTAAAGTTATTTTGTAATGCAGCTATGTAGAAAAAAAAAGAAAAAAAAAGCTGTGTAAAACTGTAGTATGTTTGAAGTGTTGGTAGAGACTAACAGCATAATATTTGTGCTCTTCATGTTTGTACCTTTTAAACTGTACAGTTTATTTTTTGACATATACTAGCTATGTACAGTTTTACAACTATAAATGTACATATGAACAGTAAAGAATGAGAAAATGTGTCTATTTTTCTAAGAAGTACCATGATTTATCACTTGTGAGCTTCCTGTGCAAAGTAGTCATAGTATAAAGTTTTGCCTTGTTTGTATCTGTCTGGTTTTCTATTTGTGTAAGGTGGAAAGTCCATTATATTGTATGTATTAAAGACTGGGTGACATATATTAAAAGCTGGTTTGGGTTACATATATTGTTTTATTAAAGACTGTCTGGGTGACATATACTGTATATATCTAAGGCTTTCTGGGTGACATATTGTATTTATTAAAGACTGGGTGACATATTGTATATATCTAAGGCTGTCTGGGTGACATTGGTTTTATTAAAGACTGTCTGGGTGACATACTGTATATTGTCTGGGTGACATATACTGTATATATCTAAGGCTGTCTGTGTGATACGAGGAAGTGCCATTCATTTTAATTTTTATAGAAGTGTCAGATTTGTTATATTTATAACAAATAATATTAAGAAACTTACAGTAATACACACTTGATGTGGAGTTTTTTGCCAGCTGTTTATATTTATATTAAGTATTGATAGACTTACATAAGCACTACCCTTTATTCAGGTTAACTTGATAAATATGTATTTTTATTGGTTCTTATTTTGTTGCATTTGAAGATAACAAGAGTTATTATTGTTTAATCTGTCTCCATTGTGTCTTATTTATTGCTTTTCTTAAATTAAAGTATTCCAAAGGTGGATGTAAGGATGGTCAATCGAGGTCATTAAGTCATTGAAGGTATTGGTATGCTAATTTTACTTCTGTATTGTTTGAATCAATTTCCAGTGCACCCATTGTGGTTAACCTCATCCTGAATTCACCTTTGAAGTATTTTGAGTTTTTTCTGTAGCTGTTTTAGCATTGTGTTGGCAACCTTGTTTAAGCTATAAACTGACTGGAAAAAAAAAGATAATTCTTTGGAACTAATTAAACTGATTTAAAACTTCTTTTGAAAGTTCCCATCCTCACTGATTTTTCAGATGCTTATTTAGCCCAAAGATTCAGGGTCAAGCCTGAACCAAGTCACACCACAGACTAGAAAATGATACCTGGTGCTTCATTGTCTTGTGGTGGGCATCCCAAGGAAAGTGGGTGTATATGCAAAGGTTTATGGGGAGAATGTATTTGTTCTATGTGAAGTATTGCCAAGTAATATTTCCTCTCCTTTGTTTCGCCTATTTCCCTCCATTGCAACAAGGATCTTCCCTCTCAACCTCTCAAAAGGACTGGGAATGGCTGAAACGCCCACCTTTTTTCCTTGTAATTTCTGGACCTTGGCATCACAGTTCGACCCTTCTCACAATTGTCCCCCCTCACCTTTCCCTCCTCACCCTTTCCCCTCCCACATCACCCCCTCCCCATAACCCCTCCTTCATCACCCCTTCCCCTCCCCATCACCGCCACACTCATTTTTTTAAGGCTGGCTGTGTCATTTGCTCCTGGTGTTATCCATTCGTTACTATTTTGCAAGAGGAAAAGATAATGTATCCCGCGGACCAAGTACTGAAGGACAACACCATGGATTACTTTAACATTACATTTTGTGTTTTATGAACAAATACCGAACACAGTGGAGGAATTGAATGGGAGATGAGAAGCAATATCTACTCCCTGCCTCAGTTGGACTTAATTTCCATACACCCACTTTTGATCTAACAATTTTTGCTAAAATGCATTTGTGTACCATATATGAGGGTCGAATCCAGCGCGGACTGACACATAGAAATATACCGGTCCAGGTAAAATGACCGGTGCCAAATCTGACCTTACCACGCAAAAATGATAAGTGTCATAATGTTTATTCGTTCATTTGCATGAAGCATACAAATATTTTTGTTTTATTTCCTGAAAAAATTACATTAGCTAGTCCAATGGGCCAGCGGCCAAACTCAAGTTATGGGGAAAAGTCGATCAGCGTGTTGGGACGGCGTCTTGGACCACTGGTCCAGGGTCAGTTGACCAATCTGCCCCTGGTCGAATCCATAACTTCATAATTATTGCAAGCCCAGTTGGAAATAACACATTAGGGGCAAACTATGAACTGTCTCCCTTCTCGTCATGTTGTTAAACCCAGTCTTCTCTTTTTTATTTAATATCTCATCCAATTTTTCTTAACCCCACCGACTGAACCCCATATAACCTCCAACCCAAATTTACCCAACCTTTATTATGTCTTTTTATTTTATTTAAAAGCTTAGCTTATTTGTAAAGTGTTCACCATACTTCTAAAATGTACCAGGAAAGTGTCATTTGAGATGTACTGTTTTATCCGAACTTAATTTGCCCTTCTCAATAGTTTTCAAATAATTGAATCTCCCAAATTGAGTGTTGGAACCAGGCTGCTCCTGCAATTGCACTGATAGAACCAGTGTACTCCCGCAACTGCACTGATAGAACCAGTGTAATGATGATTAATATTCAAATGCCTGGTCATATATGTTGAATATTCAGCGTTCAAAATGGCGACCATCACACGCGTGTTTAACATTCGAAATCTGCATGCAAACGTTTTGTGAACTACCGTTCACAGCGTAACTGTCTAGTGTCGATTAGTATTTTGTGTCAAGAAGTAAATTTCCTACAATTTTAGCAATGAAATTCTTTTGTTGATTTTGAAAAAGTCAATTTAGGCCTAATTTTCGACCATCGGCCAATACGTTCGATCGGACTAGTGGTAGGTCTTGACCTTATTTTTTCCACTTGTATATCAGTATACATAAGGGTTAGGCTGTTCTGTGTTTGCTTTGATGATATTTTTCTATAAAGTTTCAATCATTTAAGTTAATTTGACTTATAAAGGGTTAAATTTTGCTCGATATTGTGCCGTACATTGCATTTGAATTTGGAGCCAAATTCAAAATTGTATGACGTCCGCAATGTTTAAAGTTTTCAGGTCAAACGAGGTCAGATTTCCGACTGTTAGGGTTTTAGGTTTTAGGAATATGACATTGTTGACATTATTAAAATTGCTTAGCACTGCTACTCAGCTTTTTTTTCTTTAGTTTCGTTAAAAATGGCCAACAAGAACGCAAAATTTGTGAGCTCGTGATTATCCTTTTTTAACGAAATTTGCACGAAACGGTATAAATTTGAAATTATTTTGTAATAATGGGAAGATAAAGAGCAGTAAATTTGCTGAAAGAAAGTTTCCTAGATTGTTGACTAAAATTAACATTTTAAGATTTTTAATCCTATCTTTATCAATTCTGAAAGTTTGAAGAAAATCGGTCACCTACAAGTATTAAAAATTTTGAAATTAATTCCTATAGGCCCACAGTGATTTACTGCTATACTATAGCCTATAATTTTTCCGACATTTTAACTTTAACTTCAAGTTATAACTTATACGTACAGTAGCCTAACGTTAGGCCCTAACGTTACTAGAACTTAGGGAGAACCCTTCAAATGAAAAGATTTACCTACCGATATATCTTGAAAATCTGAAATTCCGATGTAAATGCGTTCAAACATGAGGTACCACTGATGATTGCTACATAATATCCTTTCTACTTGGCAGCACGATATTTGGAAAATTTAGAAATAAAGAGTGCCATTAAAAGCACCGTGAAGTTTTGCCTTTTTTGCACTTCGGCCTATGCAGTTTTATTGTAATGTTGTTTAAACTTCCTCAAACTTTTCCCCAAGTTATTTTTATACACAGCGTTTTGTGGGACGTTTTGTTGATAATTATGAGCCCCAGTGATAGTGTAAGAAAAATGTAGCAAACATGTATGGTAGGGTATAAGAAAGTACATAAAATAGCTGAATAAGGTAAGTTTTCAACATGAATCATTAGGCCTATGTCAAATTGAAAATCATTGTGAGTTGTAGGAACCAGGATAAAACCAAGAAACGTGCCATCCACAATTATTTTACAAAAATTACAAAAGCACCTATTCTTTAAATGAAAGGAAACTCTTGGTTATTTTAAATGAAAAAATGCCTTGCATGTTGACCATTTAAAAAGAAAATGATTATATGGCCCATTTGAAATTCTTCCTACCTTTCGGATAACAAACTTTTGAAATCTCCTTCCAAGACATAAGAATAGATCATGTGCCCTTCCCAACTTTCAGTTACCATTTAAGTTGTTGCAGTAAAAAGTTTGGTAGCTTATTTACGTGGTGCAAAATACCGATACACCCCTAGATACTCTTCCACTTTCCTTTTTAATTACAAGTGTCTCTTTACTAAATGTCCCGAAAATATTTAAAATTATTCTTTTACAAAAATGCATTCATAGATGCACGAGCATTTAGGAAATAATTCTACGGCCCATTTCAAATTCATGCCTTCTTTTTCAAAATTGAATATTTAATCTATACTTATCACGTGGATGTAGGTGGTTAATGTGGGGGAAAAGGGAACTTGTATAAGTTTAAGTATTTTTCTCAACTCATGATCTATCTACTGTGGTTTAGCGGTTATCGTACTTGTCTACAGACCACGAGGCCCTGGGCTCAAGCCTGGGCTGGGTAGACATGCCAGTGTACCACGACTGGTTATCAAAAGCCGTGGACATTGACTTGGTTGTTATCTACCTACTGTGGTGTAGCGGTTATCATACCTGTCTACAGACCACGAGGCCCCGGGTTCAAACCTGGGGTGGGT
>JAIGNY010000637.1:0-7500 GCA_020152595.1 Chiridota heheva
CCAGCATTGGTTAAAACAGTTGCAATGAAGGGGAAATATTTACCTAATCAATTACAACAAACAAAACCGGTTATGCAAGCATCCATTGGTAACACCACATTTTAAGGTATATGCACATATAGTAATTTCTATATTGGTTGAAAGAGTATTAACATGTTAGCACATAAGTTTTTGAAAAAACGCATTTTTACTTAATTCATGCAAAATGTGTATGACTAAGTAGATAGCGCAAAACTATATATTTTTCGTAAAATTTCTTTCCTAAATCTAAGCCACTGAACATGATGGGAAAGTCCCCATTATAAATTAGGGCAGGTACGAGACAACGTATGTGGGAAGGAGACATGGTGTACGGGAGGGACATGTAGTGGCTTTCAGACTTTGCTGGCCAAAAGGATCCCTCTATATGGGAGGGAATGATTATAGTACCACGTGCTTTGAACGATCATAGCATTTTATACTACTAAATAATGTGTAATATACAAATATATGTTATTTAACATCCTAAAAATTGTTTGCGGAGGTTTGATGAGTTGAAAAAAAAGTGTCCTATGACTAAGAAAGATGACAATTAAAACATGAATTGGAGAGCTTATTCCATCGTAAAGATTTAGGAAAAGTTGTTTGGAAAGTATATCATTTGGACGAATTGGTATAAGAATATCCAAAAAGTAGGTTCTTTTTGGTACAATCATAGAATACAGGTTTACTTCGAAGTGTACACCTGGCTGCCTGCAGCGAGGTCACACTCCATTGACACAATTATCATCATACATGAATATGCATTGTTTTTTAATTAAGATAAGTAGGCCTACATACAGTCCACGAGACCGCGCTGCCCAGCCAAGAATATGCGAAAGTTTTGACTTGAAATATGTACAGATTCTTCCAACATGAGTATATATTGTTATTTAATTAAGATAGAAGATTTACAATCCCCGCAACTTTGCTGCCCAGTCAGGGATAGCCAGGGATACTGATTCGAAGCTAAATGATTCAACCAGGGAATTGTTATTTGGAATTTATATTCATAGACTAAATCATTAACGTAAAGTAGTTCATGAGTCGGAGGGTATTTTTTAAAGTGAACCTGCATTTTATAATTACTTATTTTCAATCATAAATTTTTTACAAAGTGTGAATTTTCAAAAATATAGAATTGTACACAGTTACAATATAACAACAATATATTATATACATGTACACACACATATATATATATATATATATATATATATATATATATATATATATATATATATATATATATATATATATATATATATATATATATATATATATATATATATATATATATATCTATCTATCTATCTATATATATATATATATATATATATATATATATATATATATATGTGTGTGTGTACATGTATATAATAATATGTGTTGTTATATTGTAACTGGTGTACAATTCCTATATTTTTGAAAATTCACACTTTGTAGAAAATTTATGATTGAAAATAAGTAACTATAAAATGCAGGTTCACTTTAAAAAAATACCCTCCGACTCATGAACTACTTACGTTAATGATTTAGTCCTATGAATTATAAAGAATTCCAAATAACAATTCCCTGGTTGAATCATTTAGCTTCGAATCAGTATCCCTGGCTATCCCTGACTGGGCAGCAAAGTTGCGGGATTAAATCTTCTATCTTAATTAAATAAAATATATACTCATGTTGGAAGAATCTTTACATATTTCAAGTCAAAACTTTCTTGCATATTCTTGGCTGGGCAGCGGTCTCGTGGACTGTATATATATATATATATATATATATATATATATATATATATATATATATATATATATATATATATATATATATATATATATATATATATATATATATATATATATATATATATATATATATATATATATATATATATATATATATATATATATATATATATATATATATATATCTATCTATCTATCTATATATATATATATATATATATATATATATATATATATATATATATATATATATATATATATATGTATATATATATATATATATATATATATATATATATATATATATATATATATATATATATATATATATATATATATATATATATATATAAGATATATATATAGATATAGATATATATATATATATATATATATATATATATATATATATATATATATATATATATATAGATATATATATGTATATATATATATATATAAATATATATATATATATATATATATATATATATATATATATATATATATATATATATATATACATATATATATATATATATATAAATATATATATATATTGACATATACACTACCTCACCTCAATTAAGCCCCACAGTGGAATTTTGTTCTTCTCCTCACACTGAAGATTTACCCCAGAATTCAAAACTATCCAAGCATGCCAGTTTTTGTCTATACCACTATAATTGTAATGTATTTCTTTATCATTCCGAGAGAGAAATATGCTAAATTTCGGCAGACTAGCTAAGCTCAACGCCAAAGATCTTTGGCATAACATACATCCAGACTAGAGTTAATTGGTACTTAACTGTAAAAAGACCTAAAAAGTTAAAGTTTAATTTAGCGAGTAGGCCTAGTAAAAAGATATAAACTGCCATGGCATGTAGCATTTTTTTTCTAAATCTGTTTTCATCCCAACTTACAATGCAAGTTGCACACAGCTTAGGTTCAACTTCAGCTCAGTCACACCAACACTGTAAGAGCAGAATTACATGTACTAGGACCCCAGCAATCGTTTAATTTCATTAAACAGCTAAAAACACTTACTGATCTTGGCACCAATCCGAAACTCTAAGTTCATGAAGCATATCACTTGATACCATCATGGTCCTTCAGGCTTTTTTGTTACAAAATTCTTCACTGTGGACTATTCAAGCCTCTTCCAACCGCGAACGTGGTCTCACAGTCAGACAATCATGTGCACCTCTGTATGCCCTGTACGAAAAGCATTCTCTCAGGCTTCAGTCCGACTCCTTGTTTACATAACATAAGAACCAGCTGTTCCAAACCCACCAACTACGTAATGCCCCAAAATAAACAAGTTCTG
Organism: Chiridota heheva; assembly: GCA_020152595.1. Classification (NCBI taxonomy): domain Eukaryota; kingdom Metazoa; phylum Echinodermata; class Holothuroidea; order Apodida; family Chiridotidae; genus Chiridota; species Chiridota heheva. The sequence goes on from JAIGNY010000637.1 coordinate 3,091, forward strand.
TCGCTCACCAAAAGCGCGCCTGCGTACTAGTCTCATGCAACCTTTTCAAGAAACGGGTAATTACGGGCAATGTTTACTATGCGTACTCAAATAATGCACGAATTGGAAAAACATGCCAATGCTATTTAGTGTTTGGACGACATTCAGTCCGGTACGTACCCCCGATCGGGAGAACAGTTTGTCATTTACAGAAGTATCCCACAATGCATCTATCCAAATTCAAAGTTTGTATAGGAATAACATAAGAATGAGACACATTTTGAACTGCTTTTAAACTGTTTTTATTGTGTAATCTACGATTTTTTGTAAATTTATCGTATTTAATAGTCAGCCTTATTTTACCGTATACAGGCCTATGTACGCATACACTGTGGACAACATCAACAATTGGCTACTGTTGCGTAACAAGTACCTAGGAATTCGAAAGCTGTTTTGAGCAACTCGTTTCAATGGTAAATAAAATATGTCGCTGTCAGACTCGATTTTATTACATAGAACTGTATGTGTGCCGTATTCTAATTGCAATATTTTACCTGAGTTATTAAGTAGATTAAAAACATTGACTATACTGTCAGAATCATGTCATGGACACAAAATTCACTCACATCCATCAATTTGTTATTTAAACAAGACCGGCCGTAAACGCCTTAGGTGGCGCAAAAGAGGGAATCGCGGGGGACAAAAACGTAGAATTCGTACTATTATCTCATCTCACCAGCCCGCTCATACTTACGGTAATTGTGCAAATGTGAACAATCTTATCAAAATTCCGCCTGGATGTAAGAAGCAACTAGATATAAACGTCTGGAATGCTCAATCATTGTGCAATAAAACTGTGACAATCTATGACTATATCCTCGATTCTGATGTGGACATCTTAATTATTTGTGAATCTTGGCTTGGTGAAGAAAATCCTGTGGTGATTGGAGAGTGCACACCATCTGGATATTCCCTTTTGAACTTCCAAGAGTCGGGATAAACACGGTGGCATTGCTTTAATTTACAAATCTCATTTGAAACTGAGCATTTCACCTTTTTGCAGTTAATGCTGATAAGTACACAACTTTTGAACATGCATGTGTGGCTGACATTGACAAGACATTTCATCTTGTTGCTATATATCGCCCCCACCTTCTTCATAGGAATGGCTTTACTGTAGCCAAATTCCATGAAGAATTTGAAATTGTTTGTGTGATTTAGAAAATATGCCTGGAAAGCATTTGATTATGGGTGATTTAAACATTCACGTTGATGATCCAAGTAAAGCTGAAATTTAACGATATTTAGCTCTGCTCTCTGAACATAATCTCCACCAGTTTGTTGACAGGCCTACTCAGAGGTACGGTCATATTCTTGATCATGTGATCTGTCGAGTTGATGATGGCTTGTTGGTAAAATGCAATGTATCTCTTAACTTATATGATTCCGATCATCACATGATTAAATGCTCAATAAATAAGCTGAAATCTGCACCAGAAAGGAAAGCTGTCACAATAAGAAATTTTAATGATCTCGATCTGAGTGTTTTCAAGACTGACCTTATTTAAGAGCTTAGCGGTCTCAATGTGCTGAAAGATCCGAATGTTCAAGCCACCGAGTATAATACAAGGGAGCGCAGAGTTCTTGACAAACACTGTCCGGAGCAGACACGATTTCAACGAACAATTAAATGTTATAAATGGTTCAACGATGGTGTCCGGTCGGCCCAAACAGAATTCCGTAAATTCGAGCGTAAGTGGAGAAAATTCTTCAGTGATACTGATTGCTTGAAATATCTTGAGCAAAATATAGTTGTAAATGAACTTATTGTTAATCCAAAACAAAGCATTTCAAAGGTGTTTTGGCAAATGCTGATGCAAAGATAATGTACCGTACAGTTCACTCACTTCTCAATAGTTCCACCAAGCTTTACAAATCTGCCGCTCAAATAAAACTCTCAGTAATAATTTTGCCAATTTATTTACTGAGAAAGTGGCAAAAATAAGGTCTGAACTTGACGTTGAATGTGTTAATGTAAATATATCTTCTCTTGATACCGGTAAACAATGTAATGATGATGTATTTCTGCTTGATTCTGACGATGATTTGATGATTGATGATTTACAGTATATGCACAGTACTGATATCTTTGCAAATTTCCACCCTGTAGATGAAGCTGAGATTCGACATATAATTTCAAACAAGATCCCAAACAAGACAAGTTCTCTTGACCCACTGCCCACTTGGCTCTTGAAGGAATGTGTTGACATAGTAGCTCCTATAATTATGTCTCTTGCAAATAATTCATTTAGTTCTGGTTGTTTTCCATCCATTCTTAGGAACGCAATTATTTCTCCTCTTATCAAGAAGTCCACCCTCAATCCAGACGTTTTGAAAAATTATCGACCCGTCTCCAATCTTCCCACCCTTGGCAAGATCCTTGAATATCCAGCAGTCTCTAGGTTTAATGAACATCTTCATTCAAAACATCTTACTGAAGTTTTTCAATCTGCCTACAAACCGGCACATAGTACTGAAACTGCGTTATTGCGTGTTAAGAACGATATATTAAATGAGTTAGATTCGGGTAGAGTTGTTTTACTTGTACTTCTAGATATGTCTGCAGCCTTTGATACCATTGACCACACTATTCTTATAAATAGGCTTCAGTGTGAGTATGGTATCGGAGGTTGTGTTTTAAACTGGTTTAGATCTTATCTTAGTGATCGCAAGAGTTCAGTTTGTATCTCTGGTAGTTATTCTACTGCCCATCCTCTAAAATATGGTGTTCCCCAAGGATCTGTTGCAGGTCCTCCGATCTTCAATGCCTATTCGCAGCCTGTTACCCGCATTTTCAAACTCTTCAATGTTGCTTACCATATATATGCTGATGACACTCAGCTATATTTTAGCTTCGATCCTAAAAAGCCGGGTGATAGGGAAGCTGCCCAAGCTCGCTTGTCAAATTGCATTGCGGCGGTTAAAGACTGGATGCTTCATAACAAACTTAGACTTAATGACACCAAAACTGAATTTTTGATCATTTCATCAAAAAACAAATGCATTCCATCAAGTCCATTGATTTGAGGATCGGTGGGTCTGTGATTGTTCCTTCATCATCCGTTAAAAATTTAGGTATCATGTTTGAACCTTGTATGAATATGAATTCCCAGATCTCTTCAATATGTCGTACTGTTAATTTTCATTTGCGTAATATTTATAGAATCAGACGGTACATTGATCAAAATACTTGTGCTCATGCAGTGCGATCTCTCGTCCTTTCTCGGCTGGATTATGGCAACTCCCTGCTTGGTGGCATATCACGTGAAAACCTTCAACGCTTGCAAAGACTTCAAAATCGTGCAGCGCGCATGATTTTTTGTGTTGATAGACGTGCAAGCGCTTCCCCCTCTTGCGTGTTCTTCATTGGTTGCCCATCCAGCAGAGAATCGATTTCAAGATCGTACTGCATGTGTACAACTGCATTAAAAAAATGCGCCTTCATACCTTCAAGATTTGCTGCATATTTATGAGCCTGGACGCGTTGGTCTAAGATCCAACAAGGATGTCACTCGCCTTGTGGTGCCAAGAACTAATCGTGTCAGTGGGGACTGCGCCTTTTCTGTCCTGGGACCACGTTTGTGGAATAATCTACCCATTGCAATCCGTCAGGCTCAAACTGTTTATACTTTTAAGAAGGCCCTTAAGACTCATCTTTTCCTACTGATTAAGTTTTATGCTGTCTATAATATTTAATTTCTTGTTTTATTTATCTAGTTTTTTATTTTATTTTTTTACCAATTCTTTTATGCTTGTATATTGTCCAGCAAATTTTAAATTTTGATATTGTATATTAAGAGTTTGTCTATGTATTATCAATTTTATTGTAAAGCGCTTTGATCCACAGGAGAGGCGCTATATAAATAAGTGCAATAATAATAATGATAATAATAATTATAATAATAATGAACACAAAGTTTTAATATCATCTTTTAACATGTTAATAATACAAAAGAAAAAAGCTAGGGTTTTTCAGATATATGACAACAAATAATAATTAAAAAAATGCTGCTCCCACAGTAGTAGAAATAAAGTTTTTAGTAAATACAAAAAAATGTGTTTAGATTATTATGAAATAATAATTAATAATAATAATAATAATAATAATAAAGATCTATGTGTTTTGTTCTTATGATTGAAACTAGACCTTTTAGTAAGAAAACGTAAGAAAAATAATAATGATAGTAATAATAAAGAAAATATTAATAATGATTATAGTAATAATAATAATAATAATAATAATAATAATAATAATAATAATAATAATAATAATAATAATAATAATAATAATAATAATAATAATAATAATAATAATAATAATAATAATAATAATAATAATAATAATAATAATAATAATAATAATAATAATAA
>JAIGNY010000637.1:10000-25000 GCA_020152595.1 Chiridota heheva
ATGTTATTTTGACATGTTATGAAATTAAACAACAGTTGTGTTTCCAGTCTAAATCATATACATCATTAGTTAATCTAAATATGAGTATTACCTGATAAGCTGTTCTTCATTCTTCTGAGGACGTCAAGTTGTTTCTCTATTGTATTGATTTTTAAAAGACGACGAACCAAACGCCAAATTCAGAACTATGGTTTACGAGAGCAAAAATCACTAATACAACCATCGAAAAAAGATACACGTCGACAAGATCTCACGTATCAAGCAGTGTGGTAGCTAAGGCCCTACGGGCCGGGGCGAAAGGGATCCTGCGGGCCCTTTTTTGCTCTCGTAAACTATGGTTTACGAGAGCAAAAATCACTAATACAACCATCGAAAAAAGTTACACGTCGACAAGATTTCACGTATCAAGCAGTGTGGAAGCTAAGGCCCTACGGGCCGGGGGCGAATGGGACCCGCGGGCCCCTTTAAGATAAAGGTATAATGTTATGATTCTTCACGGCCCCCTTATACGGTCAAAAGCGGGCCCTTTTAGGGGGCGGCTGCCCCCGCCCTTTCTCCCTTTAGTTACGCCACTGGGTACCGATCAGCTGGTACTAATGCCGTTTTTTTTAATGCGGGCTCAGATGTTGTACCTACTTCAGTACTACATACCTCATAAGGCTCAGGTTTAGTTATTGTTATAAACAGTGCTTGTTTCTCTCCTACAATAAAAGGAAACATTCTTGTCCTGGTAGATTGCATGTGCTGTAAGTGTGTATAGTTTTACATTAGCATCCGTGTTTATATGAATTTCTACAAAGAAGTAAATGGGTTTAACAACACTGAGCAAAGTTGTGTGTGAAGAACCCTTGCGAGAGAAACGAGCATGCGTAAGTAGTTTGCGATAATGCACTTATTTTATAAACTTGCGTTAGGTTTATGAAGACATTTCCATCTAACTCAGAATTCTAACATAATTAAAAATGAATTGATTGACCAGAGAACAATAACGATGAAACACACATGACATTCAGCAATGACATTACCTGTCTTTTATCTTCTTAACTATTTTAAAAATTTCAAATCCCTCAGAATTACGGACATCAATTGACATCGAGAATTGCAAAAAATGCCCATGATGAAATTTAAAGAAATTAAAAGAAAAAATTATAAATATATAAAAAACGTTCCAAGTTTTAGGCGATAATAGATAAGCAATAACTACACCACAGCGCGCGTAAGATATTAAGCCTGTAAGTTTTCTTGAGGAAGAATTATCTCATTTGTAGGAAACTATTCAGCTAACCAAGGAATGAGAAAGGACTGATTAACATTTAAGATTAAGTTACAGCCTTTAATCGTTTAATTGTGTTTTGTAATCCTAAAAGTAGGAATTATAGAAATCCGAAATTATTTTGAATATAATGTTAACTTGCAAACAACGACTCTCCCTAAAGAATTCTTGCTGAAGACTTTTAGCTTGCAATTTCCAACAATGCCATTGAACACCAATATTGATTATACCTTCAGATATCGTGACAGAAACATAAAATATGCTTTATAGATGTGTAGCAAACCGTAAAGTATTCTAGTATCAATAAATTTGTACAGTATTATGGATAGAACGTGCAGAATAGACCAGTGGCGGCTGACGAAAAAGATTAAGGAATTGAAGATCTGGTGAAATTTGGTAAAAACACATGTTTTAATGGCTATAACGTATAGATGAAAAAAGTGTGCGATCTATGGGCCCCTAGGAACTAGTGGCAAAACACAAGAAGATCTATAAAAGCAAGCGAGTCACGGTTCCCACCAAAATATGTTTCATAAATGACCGTATTCATGCCAGAATACCTGATGACCTTTATTTTTACTTTTCACTATTCAAGGCTTTATAATCATCGTTTTGACGAGCTCGAAAATCAGTGTTTTGAAGAGATACGATTATTGCTTAATTAAATGTTCTTTTAAAACCCCGAAAGGGTGTTTTTAAAGAGGCGAAATCGTCATATGTGCACAATATTTAGAATTCCTTTCAACATTTTTGATTGGTTAAAATTTTGCTGTGCGATTCGTTGTCACGTATTGCAAGGTATATAGTTATTTAAAACGTTTTGAAGGTCATTGCACAAGTTAGTCCAGTTAATTACGGCGATCAGAAGCAGTTCTTTTTCAAACCAACAGTTCGTGAATTCGAGCCTCGGTAGAATTGTTTATTGCAACTTTTGGTTTCATCATCTTCTTCTTTTTTGTTCTCAGTAATTTTTATTTGGTGACTATTATAGTATTATAATAATAATATTTCACTTTTGCTTTCTGACAAAAATGCATTGAAATAAAATAAAACGTTTTTCGTCACAGTAGCGTAATGCGCTGTGTATGTAACTCGGCACACACAACGTACATGCAAGTGTCTGGCTGTACTGTGGTACAAGCAGACAGTAGATCGGGTCTTGCGTCCACAACCAGAAGTGACGTCAAAATATCGCATCCCCCAATTTTACCGTATTTAATGAGACAAGCCTTCCTCTTTAAACGTTGAAGTATTTAAATACTGTTCGTTTGCTGATCATCAATGTCTTTTCTATAGATTCTTTCAAACGTTTTAGATTAAGAAAAGAGAAAGAAGAGGTGATGGAAGATGACTATTTCTGCGTTAGGCAACCACTTGTTTTGCTGGGTGCCCCCATTATTTAAGCCATTGCTATAGACGTGTGCATAATTGGGTGTAACAATGCAAATATTAGTAACTTTCAATGATGTAAAAACACAAAATTTCACTAAGACGTTCCATAAGTTAAGCAGCCTATTATTAAGTTTTAAAGCATTTCTCCAATAATACATGCTCTGTAACATCTATCAAACTTTTGCATTACAATATCGAGAAACTTAAAAATATCGAAGAAGGCAAATTTGAAGAGAACAGTAAAGTGCCATTCACCTTTAATTTGCTGCTAGTGGTAAGAAATATTGAACAAAAATGGTCAAATAACCAGTTACGCAACCCCTCCTCCCACCTTTCCCTTTTCCAAATACGCAACCCCTCCTTCTCCCTCCCTCCTTTTTCAAAAAGGACCTGTAAGCAAGTTATATGTCATGATGTATAGGCCTAACGTGCAATTTTTGCTTTAAACATAGATAAGTTGACGTGGTTTAATTTACATTTTAGATCATGAATAAGTATGAAACAAAGTATAGACCTACATGTAATTCACACATACATGTCATTCTAAGCTGTTTCAAGGAATTAAAAAAACCCATTTAATTTGATCTTTAGTGATATACTCATGCAACAATATTGATATCATTTTACAACGCGGCCAATAATCTGATTGTGAAATAAATTATATTTAACCTACACATACTTCCTTAAACATTTAAAAAGAAGCGGCCAATACTCTTACTGTAGACGAATTCATCTTGAAATCAGTATTTCCCTGCAAAGAGTACACCAAAATATTGCAAATAACTCATAAAATTTAGATAGAGTAACAAGAGATTACCAATAACAAGGAACTTCAACCAATCAAAACGATGCAGACAAGGTTTCATGATTAGTAATAGTACCAACACAAATTCAGTCTCTGGTTTTATATTTTTAAATATACTCATCCACTTCCTTATAACAAGCAACAAAGACACTACATAACAGAGGAGGTGAAATGGCGGGAAAAGTATCATATCAGGTGGTTGTTTTGATTAAGAGCAAGATGGCTTATCGGTTTATTCACAAAATTATTATCGGGCAACAATAAAAACACAGTAAGCCTAATTAGCGACACTTGTATATGTGAACTATAAGCTTTAATATGTTGGGTTGCAAGGAAACTTGAAAGAGAAAAGGGTACATTTGTAGTGAAGGAGTTACAAATTATGAACTGAGTAAGAATCATATAAACATTGTTATTTGCCTGTGATCTCAGGATACCTAAACCACTAAATGAATCTCTATATAACTGTACAAATTTGTTTTCGGACATTGTCATACTTTTCAAGCACTACTTGATCTCCTACCCTACTTCAATGTATTACCACCCCTTCTCCTTCCCCACTGTTTTTGTTTAACACTGGCTGACCAATTTGACGCGAAAAACAATGGACCAATTGACAGATTTTAGGCATAACTTTCCGATTTGTATTTTGTTTTCTGCAAAATAAGCGCACATTTTCTTCACGAATATTACAAAATTTGCCCAGACAATCTTGGACTAAACTCGTTGAAACAGTTAGTGAAAATTGTGATGTTTTTCATGAAGCTACTTTTTTATTGTAAATAATTCCACATTCATAAATCAGAAATGTTGGATTTTTTTCTGCTGCTTCTTTAATCTCTACTCATTCAATTTAGAATTTCAAGGGCATTTTTATAATTTCATTGACGCCGCCTGTGTCACTCTCCTCTACCTCACCAAAATAATTGTCCTCCCGCCCCCTCCGCCGCCCTCTTCTTATTCAATGTTGGCCGTTGTTACTGTTTTTCGGGGAAATTACGTTAAAAAAAGATATAAATTTAACATTGAAAAGGGAGGTGGAGGGGGTGTTAGGGGTTACAAAATTATTTAAGAAACATAACACGATAACATACATAGTTCTCAAAGTGCTGAAGTGTTCCAACAAGTTTGTTCAAGGTTGTCTGTGGACATAATGCCATTTTTCGCTCAAATAACTTGTATTATTTCTCTATAGCAAGTGTGTTTTGGATGTTTAGAGAAAAATAGCTTTATAAATTTCAAAGACAATAAGTTATATTATGAATTAGAATAGACTTGAGGATTGGACTAAATAAATCAATAGGTCAATGGAAACTATTTTTGTGTTTTTGAAGGTTGGAAATACCTGGAAATTTGTGCGCTTTTCAGGGATTCAGTGAATAAAGAAAAATAAATGACGATAAAAGACTGTGTTTAATCTAAGCATATGTATTAAAGCTATTCAATAATTAAGAATGGGAGAAATAAAAGGTAATGTCGTCGACCCTCATGTAATCGATAGGATTTGAACCCATGTTTTAATGATTTAAAATTTATCCTATTATCCGCTACCCCACCGCAACGCTTGCAACATGGGATTGAAGAAAATGCCATTCATTCTTGTAATAAAGCAGGAGGAAGAATGGTAGAGCTGCGATTTATGTGAAATCTTTATGCGAATCAATTTAAGTAAAGTCGTTTAATAAATTTACCTCTTAGTTTCTTTTCCAACTCTATCATTCAATTCCTTTCCATTCAATTCCTTTCCACCGATTGCGTAGTACACCGATATAGTAAAAAGATGCGTGCTGTAACGGTCTACCGTTGCTGTTTTTTGAACACGATTTTCCCTGACTTATAGGGTAGACCGTGTAGCTCTTTCATATTAAAACAGTATACAAAATTGATCCCTATCCTACTTCAATGTATTTACCAACTCCCCCTTTATTCCTCTCTCCCCCACCTTCCCCATCAACACTGTCTGATCAATTTAAAGCGAAATTGACCAATTTGACGCGGAAATGATACATTTTTGGCCAGATTTTTGTTCATGAACCTACTTTTCTATTGTATGTTATTCCACATTAGAAATCACAAATGCTGGAAATCCAACCACGGGCTTCTCCCCCATCCTCCTTCTCCCCCTCCTGAATTTCACCGGCCCACGGCCTCCACTGCACGGACTGCTCGTTCTGCGATCAGACTAAACTCTCGCTTCTCTCGCAAGGAAACCCAATTCACCGCAGCGCAGGGCTCCCACTAAACTTACATCACTGGTTGAACATTTATAAATCATCAATAATGTAATTTGTGTAGGTCTTTTCAACCCTCTTTTAACAAGTTTAGTAGCTTGATTTAATTTTTCGAACATTGTCATATTTTTCAAGACGCTTCCTGTTCCCCTATCTTATTTCAATGTATTTTTCAATCATCCCCCTTCCCCTCTTCTTCACGTTCGTTTTTAATTAACACTGGCTGATCAATTTGACGCGAAATGAAAAAGACTAATTGACAGATTTTGAGCATAACTTTCCAATTTGTATTTGCTTCTTACAAAATAAGCGCAAATTTTCTTGAAGAATATTATGGGATTTTCTCAGACAATCTTGGAAAAATCTCGTTGAAACACTTAGTGAAAATATGTGATGTTTTTCATGAAGCTACTTTTTAATTGTAAATTATTCCACATTTAAAAATCAAAAATATTAGATTGTTTTTCTGTTGCTTCTTCAATCTGTACTTTTTCAATTGTAATTAATATTTTAGAATTTTAAGGACATTTTTATAATTTCATTGACGCCGCCTATGTCCTCCTCCCCTACCTCATTATATTAATTGTACTATCCTTCCCCTCCCCCTCCCCATTCAATGTTGGCCGTTGCTACTGTATTTCGTGGAAATAAAAAATAAATTAAATTCAACATTGAAAAGGGTGGGAGGGGGAGAAGGGGGGGGGGGAGAAGGAAGGGGTTACAAAAAATATTTTACAAATATAACACTACAACATATGTAGCTCTCAAAATGCTGAAGTGTTCCAAGAGTTTTGTCCAATATTGTAGATCAAAAAATAACAACAAAAAAGCATTTGATGAACTTGCAATCCAGTATTTCGACTGCAGATCAAAATCTTCATATTACTCCACAATGATTTTTTTCTTACGATTGTAATTTCTTGAAACATTAAAACACAACCTAAAATTTGCTTTGCACGGTGCTATGTTGAGTTTAATAGAGTTAGCCCATTTTAGCCAATGGGTTGTTGTTATTATCAATACGAATTTCATCGTGAGACATACGTTAAAAAAATACATTAGGCCCTATATAAACAGACTAAGTTACTTTAAGGTATATCTTATAATTCTCATAATGTATTGTTATGTTATCATACTACTGCCTGGTGTGTTTTGTAATATTTGTTTGTTTATTTCTTTGTTTATGTATGTCCTTCCTCATGTAATAATGTTTCTATTGATGTGTAATGTGACTACGGCCTCGAGCCTGGAACATTATGTAAATAAATTGAATCAACCTAACCATTCTGTGATGTATTAAAAATAAACATTCAAAGGAAAGATGTTCATAGAGGTCTTACTATGCCCTGGTGGTTCGTATGATTTAAGGGGAAGCCTGTAATTGTTTGACCCCCCATCTATTGAAAAGTACTTGTAATAGGCGTACCGGCAATCCCCTATCCAATCCACCAGCTCAACAAGAAGTTCTTATGACCCATATCGCGTTATTTCGTGAATGACGTCATTTCCCAACCAAGATCCACCAGTTTTATTACCAAAACCAACTTTGTAATCTGTCCAATTTTGATCGAATTCTTCGGGCTCATCTTGGCGACGTTGAAACACCTTGAACAGGAAATAACATAAATAACAAGATACATTGGAAAAATTATCAATCCAGTAGCATGGAGGGTGCGAAAAAACCTCACCAATAATTTTCATTGCCGTTACCTATCACATAAACAATGAACAAATTAACATACCTTTAGTTTTTGACCAATTCGAAACTTCCAATCAGTGAGCTAATATATTAATACCCTGTAAACATAAGTTAGTCCAGCTCAGCGAAAATACTAGTCCAGGTGACTAAGTTGCTTCGTCGGGCACTTTCATTGCATTCATGACGAAATACATGAAGATATTTGTTTCACTTGACGAGAAAAAATATCGTCATACCTCTTCTGAATATTAGTCGTATACACAAGTGCCATTAAAAAAGATAGCTGGACCAGCTGTCTGTAATGGATGTCCTGAAATTTTGGAGACTGATAGTAAATAGATATTCAACACTTTTTGGTGCTGTTTTTTTAAATTGACGGTTGCCTTTCTGAGAAAATTAATAAAACAGATTATAGGCAGTCTGTTTTGTTCATTTTCTCAAAATTGCACCGGTGAATTTTAAAAAGCAGCAGCAGAAAGTTTTTAATATCTATTTACTACCCGTCTCCAAAATTTCAGGATATTCAGTGAAATTTTGGACAATCCGGAGCGGAAAATGAGAAACCCCATATGTTTAGTGTGGGCAAGTCAAAATAGTAGACTCATGCGATGACGTAATACATAAAAGTACCCATTTTTTGGGGTATTTCAAAGTACCCAGTTTTTAGGGTTGCTCCCGAACTGCCATTACCGTCAAGACGGTATATCCGTCCGACAATTTGCTGCAAACTAAAGAAACGTTGCGATGACGTCATGAAGAAGCAGCACTTCAATGACGTCATTGCAACGTTTCTCTAGTTTGCAGCAAATTGTTGGGCGGATAGACTGGTCTGACGGTAATTTGGTAGAAAATTCATCGTTTGTATATCTAATCGGAAAAAAACTAACAAATACCGTGGGTTATACACAAGGGATATGATACTAAATAAAGCAAATAAGATCTAAACACATTGACAGCAAGCAAATCATATATAAAACACACTTTTGTTGATAGTATCAGAAAATAAACAATTTCTGCACACAAAAAAGGAAGCTAAGTAATTATTTTTCATCTAGCATTAAAACTAACCACGCATGTCTTGCATTTAATCAATGCAATACTAACCTTTTCCGTTTCAATGCGTACATCTTGGATTACCTCTTTGTTTTCCTCAAACGTTGCTGATCAGCTGATGACGAGTTCACAGTATTTTGTATGCGCTTTAGCGTTCCTCTGGACTCATCTAATAGTATACAATATGGTGGTAATGATTATGTTAAACCAAATTCCGTTAAAGGCTACATACATTTTTAAATGTATTTAAATTGATCCTTATAAAAACACATCGCAAAATGCAGTGCGTAAAAAGTACTGTTCATTGTTACAAATCACGCACATCCAAGTGCAAGTATACGTATCTACGATGTTACAAATAAAGTTGTTTGAGCATTTCTTCTCATTTTTGGCGAAATTGCGGCTCATACTCGCCCGTGAGCTCCTTTGAAGTATGTTTGTTGATAAGGAACTAAAATCTGCGACAAAATTAAATAAACAACACATTACAGATTCCTTTCTTTTTCAAGTCCCGTCTCATTCACATACATTTACAAGCACATACCACCAACAACGCCCTCCTCCTATCCCCTCCTCTCTTTTTCTGTCTGTTTTAATGGAAGCTATAATTGTTATTATCCATTGTTGGTATTCGCTTTACAATAAAGGTTTTTATTTTTCGTAATATATCTGCAACATTGAAAAGGGGTTTAAGGGGAAGAAAAAAAGTGCCAAGTACTTTTGTCCGGGATTGTCTGGATTGTTTTAAATGTATGTGTTGAGTTACGGTTTCCTTATAATTTTGTGACGGTAATGATTTGGCAAAGTATACTTTGTGTGATGTTTTTGCTGTGATTTCAAAATCAATTTACAGTGAAAGCAAGATATAATTTGTATTATCAAATATGGAATATTGAAGAATGATTATTTTCTTCTGCAGTCCAGAAAGAAAAGACTATTGACTACCAAACATATGCGTGCACGCATGAAACTCTCGTATTAATTAAATACATAGTAGACAGTCCGGTTCGTACCCTCGCATTTTTCTCAAAAATAATTCCCGAAAAAAAATCCAAAGTGTTTTATTTCTTCGGAAAATCTTGTTAACACGCGACGCGAACAAACAATTTCGTATCTATGAAAGGACCATTTCATTTTCTAAATCACAGATTCAATTACGAAAACTTATAATAATACTACGATACATGACACTTATCAACGAAAACGTGTCAGTGGAACTTTTTCAGATCTCTTTAACGCGACCTTCAACATATCCCTTGAATTGTGGGCTTTGAAAGAAGCCCCATAAAAATGTCGGCAGGAAATCGTGAATACTTAAAGATATACGTTGAAAAGTCAGTTTGAGATTCTTCCTCTTTCTGCAATTGAAAGCTACCAAATGCCCTTAAACTACACTGATCTATTTCAGTCTTCATATAATATTAATGTATTAGTGGTGATATATTATTGCTAATACATTTGGTAAATTTATTGCAAAACATTTACAGAAAAATACTTGCGAAATGTTTAACCACAATACAAACAGCTAATCATATTTCTGATTCAGATACGACATCCAGCCAATTTCATGAGTTCCCTTCTCCCCTACTCCGTTGACCGTTTTCGTTTCGCTGCAGGAAAAAACATTTTCCTGCAGATTACTTCAATATTCACCACTCCTTCTCACCCCCTCACACAATTCTCGTTCCCCATTCTTAATTGCAAAATAAATCACAAACAAACTTTCTACATATTCAAATTACAAGTAATTCAATCGACTTCCATTACTACTTTTCATTACCTTATACTGTCATTTATGGGCTATGATTGTAGAGAAAGTGTTAAGGATTACACGTACTTATATTGCAGCTTAAATTTAATTCATTTCTGCAATCTAAATTGCATTAACATGTATTGCTTCATTAATTTATACGACGAAAATTCTTCCTTTACTATCGGAAAACGCAGACAACCCCAAACAAAAGTCTTGGCATTTGTTCCCTTTCCATTCCAAATAATTTTGTTATACGCTTTACAATTCATAAAAAAAATCGTAATATATCTGCAACATTGAAGAGAGATATAAGAGGAAGAAAAAAGGTGCCAACTGACTTTGTCCGGGATTGTAGTAGTATGCAATACGTTGTTAATGGTTTTGTTGAATACAAATCCGTTAACTATATAAAAATAGAAATAAACATTGAGATATACGCAACATCATCCGATATGGTGAGGTTCTGAAATAAAAAGGCTATGTAAATAGCTTAGTTTGAAGTTCATAATACAATTGCATCAGTCGAAATTAAGATGTTTATAATTACAAATAACGATATTCCCTACGACAGTAGGAATACATATAACTTTTGATAACAAGACTTTTCAATCATATTTTCTATGATTTTTGCCAGTATACAAAGCGAAATATACATCTTAGCAAACATAAATCGCTTATCCCGAAGTCCAATTAATACTGTGTAAATGTCTTACTTTTCAAATCTTGGAGCGTTCTTTTATTTGGCTGGCTAAATAATTGACAGTGCTTTCAATAGGTCCCAAAGTGTTGTCTGTTAAATATAAATGACGAATTAGCATACGGTTATGCAGATTCTTGCAGATTTTAACCATTTATACGTCAACGTATGCATTTTTGTAATATATTGCATACTTGAAATAATAATATTTGAAATATGAAAAGCTAAAAGGTCGCGCTTCGAAAAACAGTGCCGCGAAATGTCATGTTCGTTTATACAATAACGCATATCCAAGGACAATTATAAGTGTAAGGGTGTACAGGTGTTAAAAATAGCCTTACAATTTCAAAAATTACAATTTGTATGTGAATGCTTAAGTACAAGTTACTTAGAGGACAAGTCCATGCAATTCATCACAATTCAAAGACTATTTTTAACCAAAGCTGACTCATATACAAGGGAAACAGGCAGATAATATCTTTAACACATTATCATGTATATAAAACACATTTTTATTAATAATATCACTAAATAAACAATTTCTGAAACATTAAGAGGAATTAAGATTATTTGTTATCCATACAAAAAGCTCACACTCATGTCGTGCATTCTTGCATAGATTGGAATCAAGGAAATATTAACCTTTCCCGTTTCAATGGGTACAGCTTCGATTGCCTCTTTGTTTTCCACGACTATTGCTGATGATGAGTTCACAGTATTTTCCATGAGCTACTCATCTAATAGCATACAATATGTTGATAATGATTATGTTTAATCAAATTCCGTCAAAGGCTACACACATTGTAAATTGACTTACAATTAACAAAATCACATCGCAAAGCACAGGGCGTAAAAATCATTGGTCATTGTTACAAATCACGCATATCTTAGTAAGTGGAAGTAGAAGTATAAAAGTGTTTAGATGTTGAAAATAGCCTTAATTTGGTATTTGCTTTCATTTTATGCGGAGCTGCAGCATGTACCTGCTTATGAGCCACCTTCATTTATATATGTAGATAAAGAACTAGAATGGGACAAACATATATTGTTGTAAACTTTGAAACATAGACAAGGGGATTCATATAAAGTAAGTAGAATAGAATCATTAACCCCTCGGTATTCGTTATTAGAAACACGCATAGCATTGAACAAATAATAGTTGTGGGGGTAAATATGTTTAAAATAACTTTACCATTTTTTCTCATTCTCTTTTTCACAATTGCGGAGGAACCCTGACCTGACCTGTTTATTGTCACAATTGGGTTAAGCTACACTACAGTACAACATGAAATGAGAGTGAACAATATTTGGTTTGCAAATAGGAAAAAAACAATACATTGTTATCAAATTTTATTAGAAAATATTGCACACTTTGCAATTTCAAAATTCCTGAACCGAAGCTTCATTACTGACCAACATTTTGTTGCATAAACTGCCTAAAATGACCAGCATAGTTTTATCTATATATCATATGGCAGGGTAATTTAGAACTGGAAATTCTAAAACAGATTTAAAATATTTAACTTGCAGTACGAATACAGTATGTCTGCATGTATCAACTCTGAAATAATAATTAATGTTCCTTATATTACTTTATTTAAATATTTCCTATTTCATTAAATAGATTTTATTTGAATAATACTTGAAGTCTACAAAGAAATGTTGTCAAGTGTATTCTTGTACCGTACTGTGTCTTCATTTCGTGCTA
The DNA here is from genome assembly GCA_020152595.1 of Chiridota heheva. Lineage (NCBI taxonomy): Eukaryota > Metazoa > Echinodermata > Holothuroidea > Apodida > Chiridotidae > Chiridota > Chiridota heheva. The sequence goes on from JAIGNY010000637.1 coordinate 22,612, forward strand.
CTCTCAAACCATCAAAGGAGCAGAAAAGAACTGATTTGATTTTTAAACTGTTGAACTAAAATTACATATAAAAGTTTCGAGTTTCTAGAAATTCAAAGCTTTTCAATAAACAGTTTAAGTTTCTTTCATTTTATGCAAAAAATGTTATGGTGTCAGAGACAGCTCAGTGTTTTACTTTTGAATAACTGTACTGTGCGATATTGACAAAGACTGAAAAAGTGTAACATTTCTTTGTCGGAATCAGGCGGTTTTCTTCACGGAAGTCAAAATATGTAAAACAAAGCATAGAGATATGTCTCTAAAAAACGAAATGCTATGAAATAGTTTGACATTTTTCTACATTTGATGCTGAATGCCATGATTGTGCTTAAAAAAAACCGATTGAAATATGGAAATAAATTAGAAAAGAGGAAATTGCATGTGGTGTGAGAAATTCAAAGATTAGATATCGTAATTTGAAAAATGAGTGTTTCCTTTTACTGTAATTAAGAAATCGTTATATATAAAAATAATTCAAAGGAGATTTCAATTATGAATTCATTAGGGTACCACGTTCAAATTAAAAGCTGAAGTTAAAAAAAAAAAACTTACTTTACACTTGATTGTATAGACTTACCACTAATTTCTCATCGTCGATGGTCAGGCATGAGAAAAACTGCTTTAAAATTTAAAACGCGGTAAAAATATGAATATTATTCTAATGTTCGTATTGATTTTTACGTCCCATGTGGTCAAACATGAACTTTAATGTAAGCAATTTATGTTTCGAGGCTAGTGTTTAATATATATATTACCATATCGCATGATGTCGCATAATATAGCGTAAACTTGGACCTCCCAATCGGGTCACAATCTTGAATATGATAAAAAGCACAATGAATGTAGCTAATATCTTTTAAATTTCAGATGCACCAATGTTTTCTTCTTTTGTACCTTTTTTTTTCCATCTTCCAATCAAGCATATTTGTGTGCAAACATGACATTGAACATGAATTATCATAGAAAAATTTCAAACTGTTTAATATCATTTCGCCATTTATATATACGGATTTTGTATTAAACGAATTTTTTGAAAACCCTTTCTTGTGGAAGACAAAAGAAAAACAGAAGAAGGTATTCCATTCTAAAATGTGTCACACACATAACGGGTTTAAACAATGTATTCATATTGTACGGCAGTGCTTTTATATGTGTTTCTAATACATGGGGGATGAATGACGAATCTACTCGGCAAAAAATAAACTTATTTATGACTTTCTTTGTTTTCTCTCATCTATTCATTAACATTAAGGGCAGAATAAATGCAGATACATTTATTCTTCCCATTTTCTCGATACTCTTGGTACTGGTAGTCCTTAACTGTCTGCACTTCTCAGTTCAAGAGCATGGCTATTGATAGGAACCCAAATAATCCTAAAAATAGGAACATTTTGCTACATGGAAGCCGCCATTTTGTGATATTGTCCATGATCATTTGCTATCCTAGCGTTAAAGCCTCATGCAATCTTTCATATTTCAAATTTGAAACATATCTGGCAGTCTGAGAAAAATATCTTTGTTGGGGAAACTTAAAACTCAAAGATACCTGTCATGGCTTCATATTTTCCACTCACATGCTATATGTTTACCACGCCGTTTTCGTCATAATATAAATAAGAAACAAAACAACTATACTTTTAGGCGCAACACAGCAATTGAAAATGAATCAGATGTTTTTAGAAATGAATTTGTTTGTGTTTCACAATGAATATGTCAAGTATATAAATTAGAAACCATGACTTCTTATCCAAAGATCTGGACAATCCAGTACATGAATATGTAGAAAAGCCAACTTTTGTGAAGTACATGTTATACCCCTTAAAACTCGAAAAAGTGTCTAATAATTTCAAGCGGGGTAATAAATTTATACAGAAATGCCAGGCAAATTGTCTTCGAAGTACAGGTATAAAATTGCATTGATTGCTTCCAATCACACTGCTGAATTGGACTTAATGGATCAATCATTTTTCAATCCACTGTGAGAATCTTTGAAATGAAATGTAACATAATTGTATTTAAGAACAAAGTTTTATTTTAACCCAAATGAAAATTCACAGGAATGTTATTATTATTTCTAAACTGGTAAACTTCCCTGTTTTAATGTCGGCCCTAGTCAGTAGCTTCCCGAAAATTTGCTTTATCTTTGAAGTATCCGATGTTTGCGCTGTTTTCCTTGACGGTCTGCAACGATGCTTCTGTTGTATTATTCAAACGGATAATATTTGTACCGGTTTCTTAGGTCAATTGGTGGGTTGTCTGTAGCTTTTCATTTCCCTCTCGAAATCTTTTTAACATTCGAGTAGTAACGTTCAAAGAAGCATTGGCAGATTTTTTTTCTTCAAAAAATGTG
>JAIGNY010000637.1:30000-53933 GCA_020152595.1 Chiridota heheva
ATGTGTGTAACTTTGGGGCCCCTGTAGTGAAAACGATGTCCTGACTGTATTTGATTACAGATCACCGGAACGCGCCAAGCAAAACACCGTACCGAGAGTAATTTGATTCGATCATAAACAACAATGGAACCTTGTAACTGCTATAAAATGTGACTTTCAACAAAACAAGGAAATGACAATTGATAGGGGTTAAAAATGTCTTCGTATCGAATGTATTTACATACGGGAGTCTCCACTACTTCCCTAATGTAAGCAAGCGTATGGACAGGATGGAGATACATGTTTAATTAAAGGATATTTTATTTTACTTAAATGTATAAACACATCCATGGTTCCGTACTATGCATGTGGTATTAGGTTTAGTCAAGTGTTAGCGCTTCCTTTTTGAGGTATACCCACCGCCGAGAGGATGGGGCTGGGGGTTGGGTTAAATAGCGGATGGGGAGGGGAGAGGATGGAAAAGAGGGTACTTCTCAACGGTCCTGGAAAGAAAAGGAATATGCGTTCAACTACGGCAGCGGGCGGCTATTGATTTGTCAAGGGGAGGAAAAATACGGAGGCTAACGCCCCTGTTCCCCTCCCCCGAAAAAACCCTTCCCCGAAAAGAAAAGAAAAAATGTCAAGCTATAAATGTCAATAAGTGACTTATCAATGAATCATATATAGAACAGAGTTGTTGTCATTTTGTATTCGTATCGACTGAATCATGATAAATTTTGGACTAAGGCATTTCCAGTTTCCACCAACAACTTTTCAATCCTCAACTTTGAACCAAACACTTTCAATTTAAGACCAGACTAATACTTTTTTGGACCTAAAATCTTCAAATTTGGACCAAAATCTACAATATCTGAAAGAACATCTTCATTGTAATAGCACCAAATTTAGCAGGAGTCGAACGTCTTTAACCAGATGCGTTTGTAAATAGATGATTCAGCCACCCCCTCCACCCCCTTATCCCTCCCCCAAAATGACAACTACAACTACTACTACTATTACTAATGTATCATTATTATAATAACAATACTACTACTGCTACTACTACTACTACTGCTACTATTGCTACTGCTGCTGCTGCTGCTGCTGCTGCTGCTGCTGCTGCTGCTGCTGCTGCTGCTGCTGCTGCTACTGCTGCTGCTGCTGCTGCTGCTGCTACTGCTGCTGCTGCTGCTGCTGCTGCTGCTGCTGCTGCTGCTGCTACTGCTGCTGCTGCTACTGGTAGCAGTGGTAGCAGCGGGGTAGTAGTAGTAGTACATAGTAGTAGTAGTAGTATCAGTAGTAGTAGTAGTAGTAGTAGTAGTAGTAGTAGTAATAGTAGTAGTAAGTAGTAGTAGTAGTAAGTAATAATAATAGTAGTAGTAAGCATAGTAACAATAGTAGTATATCAAACGAAAAGCTAGAAACGCCATTAGATCTGTGAGCAGGATTGTTTGCAAGGGGAGGTGGGCAAGCAATTATCGAGGGGGCACATTGTGTTATATTTTTTCCGTTTTATTTTTCACAAGAGGGAACATACATTCATAATGGGAACGGCTACGGGTCTGAACTCTCTGAGGGGCCAACAAATGTATGCTTAACAATGGCTAAATTGGCCTCTTGTTTTTTTGTAGTTTTTTTCACTTTTCCTAATTTCCTGATATGGGGGTGGGGGTTGATTTTCAGCTCAACCCTGGCTCCAACGATCCTCTCAGCAGCCCGGATACATGTACGCAAAACGCAAGATGGACGGAGGAGGGGATTAAAAGGGGGATGGTAAAAACAGAGGTAGGGGACAACAAAGGGAATCGAAATATTTCACCCAAAAAGTTACAAAACAAAAAATTGATTTAATGGCCAGGCTTAGATAAACCTATTGCATAGAGATATATAAGTCTTGTTTGGACTAAAATAGACACAGTTTTAGGTTTGTCAGTTTTGGAAAGATTATGAAAAACTATATGCTTTAAAGACACTGGATCAGGAATATCAAGCGCACTCACACTTTTAAGCAGCCATGTTCTTTTTAAAAATGAGCAGGTGAATTTATAAGCAAAAACTATTTTATTTTGGGCTATTATACAACAATTTGGCAGATTTGCAATTTGTTGAATCAAGTTGATTGTATTTTTACGCATAATCATACCCCATGTATGCCTAAAATTGTATTAACTTCCGGGATCTTCGCCTTGCCCCCTGGGTCCCACGAAATTTGGGCTTCGCATTACGCGCTCGTCGTCAGCCCCGGATTTGCAATCTGATCAGCTGGTTGAAGCAATGATTTTTAGGCATGATTTTTACCCCTATCGCTATCAAATCCCAGATCCCTGAGACTTCGCCTCTGCATCCCCTTCACCCCACCAACTCGCCATTAAAACCTGAACACATTAGGGTTCAGCAAAATTCATTGCACATTTCAAAGCCCTATATTTTGTTTCGTTTAATCAAGTACTAGGCTACCTCTCAATAAAATTTTCTGTTAATTGTCATTTACATATTGGATGTAAATTGTCATTTCTGGGGCAGAGCAAGGAAGATGTGGTGGTTATCATTTTGAGTAGGTCTAAAATGAAGAACTCCAAAGCCAAGAACGAAGATTGTTTAAAACGAAGAACGAAAATCTTTCGGATACATTTTGTTAATCGAGAAGTCATTTTTTGGGGGTCGAATTATCTAAAACGAAGAACGAAGATTTGTTTAATAAATTATTTTTTGGTGGTGGTTTGGTGGTGGTTCGAATATCGTATATATATAAATAGATATATATATATATATATATATATATATATATATATATATATATATACATATACATATACATATTCATATATATATATATATATATCTATATATATATATATATATATATATATATATATATGTATGTATATATATATATATTTATATATATATATATATATATATATATATTTAAATAAATATATATATATATATATATATATATATATATATATATATATATATATATATATATATATATATTTATATATATATATATATATATATATATATATATATATAAATATATATATATATATATATATATATATATATATATATATATATATATATATATATATATATATATAATTATATATATATATATATATATATATATATATATATATATATATATATATATATATATATATATATTTACAAATATATTTATATATATATATATATATATATATTTTTGTTTAATATTCATTTTCATTATTTGTTTGTTTCTTTTTTATTCCATATATCTCCCCTCTTTTGTGTTTTTGTTTTCATCCTCCCAGGGAAGAGGGAAGCACAGAAATCTATTAAGAGGCATATCGTGTCATATTTTTATATTGTGCAAGGAGGAGACATACCGTCACAAGGTGGAACTTCCCCCGTATCCCAATGTTTTTCGTTCCACCCTTAATCAACTACTAGCAGACTAGGCTACCTATTTTCTGTTAATTGTCATTTACACATTGGATGTAAGTTTTCACTCCTATAGGAGGACCTGGGGCAGACCAAGGAGGAAGTGGTGCTTATTATTATTATCACTAATAAACTTGGTGATTTCTTGCTCCAATTTAAACATCTGACTTATCATCCAACCATGGCGTAGGAACGGGGGTAGAGGGCAGGGGGCCACGGTCCCCAATCTTTTTTACTGGGCATGAACCATTTCGCCCCCACCCACAATCTGCCAATAAGGAAAGTTAACTTGGAACTGATTTTGACGACGGTCAGATTCCATGGCATTTTTCAGGGAAAGTTCATTTTTCGTGCAATTTCCTTCATTTTCAGGAAAGTTTCATGAACTTTCCAAAAAAAATGCATCTATTTTTAGAAACTTTCCTTCACTTTGAATAAATCGGTTTCAATTTTTGTGCAATTTTCCTTTAATTTTCAGGGAATTTTCTTCAATTTCGTGATTTTTTTCAATTTGTGTTAAATAATACCAAAATTTACCAATAATTTTAGAACCCTCCCCATTCCCCCTCCCATTCTTTTCTTTACAAATTGTTTCGGGACTTTAATAAGAGACTCATACATTTTCATTTTCTTCCGATTCCACCCCACCCCTCCCCACTCCCCTTTTCAATGCTATTGAATCCACCATACGTCATTTACAGAATTCCCGCTATAGCGTAAGTGACGTAATGAATAAATGACTGCATATGGCTATATGGCAAGGGTGTGAAATGGGCCGCTTTGTCCATTTAAGCCCCATCCATGAATTATTTTAGACTTTCACTTTCCCGGCCGAAAATGCTCTTTCTTCCCGGATGACATTATAGATTGAGAAAATATTAACATAAGAAAAGATAGGTAAAATTAAAAACGTTCCAAATTAAATCTGGTAAAAGTTGCAATTATTTCCCGAAACTTAAATAAAACTCCCCGAAATAGAGTGACAAAATTTCCTAAAAAATGTATGAAAAGGTGGGAAATTTCCTGAAAATTAAAGAAATTTTCTGAAATGGAAGAAATTTTCCATATATTAAAGACGACTTCACGAAAAGTGAAGAAGATTTTCGTAAAATTGAGATTTCCCGAGTATTCAGGTAGTAGAAACGCTTGATGTATACGGTATGTGTTAATTTATCAGTTGTTCCGCTTATAACCGCTTGTAACCTCGTGAAATGTTGGTTGTTCTTGCCCCTTGAAAGGTGACTCTTCATGTGCCTAACGACGAATTTGACAATTTTGGGGGCCAGGTACCTGACCCCAGCGTAGTTAAGGCCAGGGGTTTTGGAAGAAACTCGGGGCAAGGGGGAAGAAAATCAAGTGAGGGCACTTTTTGACAGTACTTTGAGGGGCACTTTTTATCGTCAAAAAGGTGCACTTTTGTCAGTTTTTGGAAATGTGTGTGTGTGGGGGAAGGGGGGATATGTCGTGCCCCTAGCCCTGGTTCCTATACACATGTGGTTATGTGGTTTGAGCATATACGCAGGACTTGGGGGGGGGGGGAGCAATGGGGCACTTCCCCCACCACAACTGTATATTTTTGTATGGTAATTTTTGTATCTTAGCGTTATTTTTCCTCCCTCTTTCCACTTTTGACTTTTCCCCAAACTTTCGGTATTAAAATCCCACTTATGGGTTTGAGATTCGGGAGCCAGATCCAATGTTGGCAATGCACATTGGAGAATGGTGTAAAAGGCCTACTGTTGAAACTTAAGCTTTGAAAAGTATTGGGAGAGAGCCCTCACCCCCATTCCCCCACCCACCCCCTTCCCGTTACCCATTCCACCACGCTTCTCGGTGTCGGGCCAATGGTAAATGACATGCTTTAATTGTGTCAAATAAATACTGAATGTATGTCATACATTTTCTATGTACCATAGGATTTGTGATTGAGTGGATTGATATTTGTTTTCAATCATTAAGAATGATCTATAATTTCATAACTTTTAAAATGGCACCTCCTTCCCCCGTCCGCCGTCAATTTTCAAAAGGGCACCTCCTTCCCCCTCTTCTTCGCGCCTTCCCCTTCCTCTAGGTCAAGGGTGACAGTCGCCCCCGTTTTCCCCTTGCTTCCGACATCCCTGAATATGGCTTGAAGTACGGCCTACATGGATGTGGATGTGGCGCATCTTCTTTTGGTCATCCACTTGTTCACCCCCTCCCCATTTCAAACGTTGCTCCACGTTCCCTGATTTGAGGCCCCGAAAAAAAGCTCTCACTTTTATACCTCATGTTCATTTTGTTATTTTTCTTTTCATTCGTGCTTTTCACTCATTTTCGTTGTTGTCTTCTTTTATTCTATTAACAATAGGCCTATATTAAAAGAAGGCTTTGAGAAACATTTTCAAAATTCAGGAAATGGGAAATTCTGAAAACAATTGAATGGTTTAAAGTGAAATATTTCGATTAACGATGGTTGTATCAATGCATCCCATGAGAAGGGATGTACCGGTACATCCCGTCTGATAAGCAGATTGCTTTGTGGTTGATGGTATCAAGTGAAATATTTCGATTTACGATGGATGTATTAATACATCCCATGTGAAGGGATGTACCGGTACATCCCGTCTGATAAGCAGATTGCTCTGTGGTTGATGGTATCAAGTGAATTATTGCGATTTACGATGGATGTATTAATACATCCCATGTAAAAGGATGTACCGGTACATCCGGTCTGGTGAGCAAATTGCTTTGTCAATAGTTAGATGGTTTCAAGTGAAATATTTCGATTTACGATGGATGTATTAATACATCCCATGTAAAAGGATGTACCGGTACATCCGGTGTGGTGAGCAAATTGCTTTGTCAATAGTTAGATGGTTTCAAGTGAAACATTTCGATTAACGAGAAATGTACCGGTACATGCCGTTTGGTGAACAGATTGCTTTGTCCATGTTCGTGGTTTCGAGTGAAATATTTCGATTAACGATGGATGTATCAATACATCTCATGTTAAGGGATGTGCCGGTACATCCGGTCTGGTGAGCAAATTGCTTTGTCAATAGTAAGATGGTTTCAAGTGAAATATTTCGATTTACGATGGATGTATTAATACATCCCATGTAAAAGGATGTACCGGTACATCCGGTCTGGTGAGCAAATTGCTTTGTCAATAGTTAGATGGTTTCAAGTGAAATATTTCGATTAACGAGAAATGTACCGGTACATGCCGTTTGGTGAACAGATTGCTTTGTCCATGTTCGTGGTTTCGAGTGAAATATTTCGATTAACGATGGATGTATCAATACATCCCATGTTAAGGGATGTGCCAGTACATCCCGTCTGGTGAGCAGATTGCTTAGTCAATAATTTGAATGGTTTCAAGTGAAATATTTCGATTAACAATGGATGTATCAATACATCCCATGTGAAGAGATGTACTAGTACATCCCGTCTGGTGAGCAGATTGCTTTGTCCATCTTCATGGTTGAAAGTGAAATATCGATTTACGCCCATTTTCAGGGAAGTGCCAGTACACCCTGTCTGTTGAGCAGCTTGCCTTGTCAATCTCCATGGATTAAGGTGACTAGGTCTTTGCCTACGACTTGTACGTATTGTATATTTTTGTGAATGCAGTGCTAACTGCCATTTGCTCTTTTGGATTGCGATTTAACATGTACCACCCTTCCGTCTAATTGATTGATTTGTAATCATTTTCGTACATAGGTTTATGAGAATGGTAATTCTATATATGTCGGTCCACCCTCTCTCTTCTTGGTTTATTATTTATTTGGACTCATTTTCCGGACTTTGCAGTTCATATTGTAATAGTACATTCTTTGTTTAATTGTTTGCACACATACTTTATCATCCGGCAATCATGTAGTGAATGTCATGTTTTCATTTTTATGCCGGATTTCGGTTTTGAATTGACACTGATACAATAAAAAAAATTAAGTATCACTGTTTGAATTACACTGTTATAACTTAAAACTTGTAGCATAATTCAATAAGAACAAAGAGATAATGATCGCTATTTTGAATACAAAATTGTCTTTATTTATAAAAGTATAACTGTAAGGTAATCACAATAAAGTTACATTTAAGACAACAATTTCAATGAGATCACCTGTGCCTCTTACAGACCCTATGCATATACCGTGGACAGGTAGATTTGTACAGTAAATAATGCAAATGACCAATTTTTAAAAATTAAATTTGCATCAAATTGATCATTTCCCATGATTTTGTTTATTTTCAAAGATTTTATTGAACTTAATATTTCATATTTTTTGTGACGTCACACCAAGAGCCTCTGACGTTCGTTCCCCTACCTGCCTCCTAAATTTGCTTTTCAAGTAGTTGAATATGACTGAAAGTTTATCCTACCAGAAATGCCCCACCCACTTATTAATACCATTTAAGACCAAAGGGCATTTTTTGGGTACATATGAACCATAAAATCATACTTAAAGCCGGCCAATTCACATAGCCGGATATGAGTCGATGCAAATTAGTGATTAGCTTGCATATCTATGTACACACTAACTTACATAAAAGCTTACTTTTGAAATTATACTATGTGTGGAAACAAAATTGGACAATACAATAACATGCCAACCATGTTAATAATTAAGCTTCGGCCCCTTGTAAGCATGACATAACCAAAACAACGGAACACACGTTCTTTCTTTTGTGGAAGCTCTTTGCTTGCACATCGCACATATGGAACAAATTCAGTTTTTAGCTTCTTGAGATTTCACATTATTCCTGATTAAAACGTTCAGTTTTCAAGTTCTTGAGATTTCACATCATTCCTGACTAAATCGTATATTAATGAACTTAATACGGTCACACCTGAGGCAAATAGAGGCCAGCATATTTGTGATGAATGATGCCAGTCGCATTGGAACCAATTAAATTCAGCCCTTCCTTCCCACGATCACCAGAGCAATAAGGTGTATCTACAAATCATACTGCGTCTGTATACACCTTACTTTGGATGCTTACATGTACACACATTAAACTACACACGCAAATACATTGAGTTACACTTTTGCATCTACAATTTTTTGTACACCATGAAGTAATACACCTTTTGAAATTTCAAAGAGGAAATTCTGTGCAAATTTGTATTTCCTGGAAAGTTAATTACTTTGTTATGAAGTAATTGAGAGCAGTTTTTTTAAATGTTATCTAGATGGAGTAGCTTATTTACGACGAACAATTGCTCTCCGTTTAAAGAGGCGATATCGTCACATGTGCACAATATTTAGAATTCCTTTCAAATTTTATGATTGGTTGAAATTTTACCGCGCGATTCGTTGTCTCGTATTGCAAGGTATATAGTTATTTAAAACGCCTTTAGGGGCACCACACGATATAGCCCAGATGCTTGCGGCGATCGCAAGAAACGTGTTGTACAAATCATGTCGTGAGTTCGAGCCCCGGTAGAATTGTTTATCTTCTTTTTCTTTTTTTTTCTCAGTAGTTTTCATTTGGTGACTATCATTGTAGTATTAAATACTAAAATTTCACTTTCGCTTTCTGGCAAAAAAGCATTGAAAAAGTGAGAAAGTGAAATTCTAACACTCGCTTCTTGTATGAAAATTAAGACATAATTTATTAAGTAGTAGTTGAGCGACTTTTCCTTGCATTAATACTTTCCCTTGACACGTGTTGTAGGTACGGAGTTTTTTATTAGTGTGTAAAAATCAAGGTGGGGTTTATTCGCAGGGCGGTGATAAGATATACCCTAACCTAAAACCTAACCCCAACCCTAAGCTTACTTGCAGTGCTGGCTTGAGGGCTGCCCTGCGAATAATCACTTCAAAAAATCAAAGTTGTATAGCGATAGTTCTCACGTTGTATACGTAGATCTTCAAGCTGCTGTATATGCGTGAGATAATTCGCACTAGTTGTAGGTATGCCTAGACCTAGTACGAGTTCATGCCCAAATATACTTTTGTTTAATTTGTAGGTGAGTTTTATCCTTTTTGAACATCTTTCTCTAAGTCCCGATTTTCCTTTTTTGGACGGAGTGCGTAGTCGTAGTGAGTACTCCATGCATACACTGCATACTATACAGGCTATAGTATATTTTGCTATGTTTTAGGACTTATGTTGTATATAAATATTCATATTTAATTACGTCATTGACAGTCTTGTATATGATTGGCTGAACAAATTGGTAATGGCAATTCTAGGCTGCAGAAAAAAAAAGACGCTGCCCGATGTATGTTAGGTAAGCTTAGCCTTGGCCCGGATGCATACCGGTATTTCCTAGGACAAATAATAATATAATAGAGAAAAAGAAAAAGAAACGTTCTATAGCAAATAATCGTCCAAAAGTAGCAAGCTACAAAATTCTCTAGATATTTCCTATTACTCTTCACTTGAAAGATTTTACTTACAGTAAAACTATTTGTATTTTTCTAAAGCTCTGAAATGATATTAATTTTGAAATTGTAAAACATAGTCAAAGCACTACCAACAGCGTAGGAACGTTTCCTATGTTGCAAGGGCCAATCCACCATGGCGTGTGGAGCAGGGGTAAAACCTTGGTGGGGGTCCTATGGGAGAAGCTCTGCAATTTTAGCATATCCATTACTAAAAAATGTAACAAAAATAACTGAAATTTGAATATTGACACTTGCAAATTTGAACAACTTAAAAATGTTATCATAATTTCCGGGAAAGGATAACATTTTCTTCTTAAGTTTATGACAGATTAAAAAAATTGACCTAATGTTTGACAGTTGATGAGGTGTTACCAATTTAATTGGTAGGGTTAGCGATTATCAAGAAATAATCAAGTCATAAAAAGTTTTTTTTTTTAAACATATTTATTCAACTTCTAAAAACAATAACAATTAACAGCTCAAGAAATATACAAAAAGTGACGGTTTTACAAAGCAAACAATTCAAAGAAATTATAAAAAAAGAGGAAAATTATGAGTTACTGTTACTTTAAAAAATGTATCTTTAAACAATGAAAAATAATCATAATTTTTTTTTTTATCTTACAAGTTTCTTTCCATCTCAAGCATCAACTTCATAGCTGTTTTAAATCTATAAAGAGTAGGTATGGTATTGGTATATTTACATGGGAAAATAAAATACTTAGCGTGAAAAATAATGTAATTGTATTCAAACTTGAAGTTACATTACTTAAAGTATTAACAAAATCGTCATTCCAAAACTTAGATGAAATTTTACATGACTAAAATAGATGCTTGAGGGTTTCACTGGCATTACTACAAAAGAAACAAAGGTCATTTTCTAGTATTTTTAACTTGTGGTGGCATCTATTTACAGAAAGTATTTGTGAATTAATTTAAATTGGAAATAATGGATTTTTGATCCGCGGACTGCTTTAAAACAATTAGAAAAAATAACCTGCCATTCTTTGTCATTAAAAAAAACGATCCCAGTAATATTTAGTAACATGTGTTGCCCTGTTTGAATGACATAAATGATTATAACTACACTTTGTGACTTTATTAACCCGTACAGTGTAACTTAAAACGTTTTCTTGATAAGAAGGTATTTTCCTCTGAAAGGTACAAATATTAGATTTCCATTGCTTGGGAATGGCAGAGATCAACCGATAGAAAAATGTACAATTCTTAGAATTTATAAAAGATTCAAAATTATAGATATGACCAGCGCCGGAGTATAAATCTGAAATATATTTAACACCCTTTGAGACATAATTATTACTAAAAATGTAGAATTGCCAATACGAATAGAATGATTGCTCCAAATAATTTCGGAGTTAAAATTACAGGTAGGTTAGACATGACTTAGTTTACTCCATGAGATACACACATCTCTTACAAATTAATTAGGAATCTTAACAACATCAGGTTCACTGAAATTGCATCTGAATATAAAATCTTTGCCAAATTTACTAAAATATTAGTCAAAAAATAATTTCCATGGCTTAAACATAGTATCAATATACCTCTTCACCCACGATAATTTAATGGCATGAATGAAATTAGACAGATCATTCACATTTAAACCTTCCTGATTAAAAGGGAGGCACATAGTCACACGACGTACTTTGTCTGGTTTTTCCGACCATATAAACTTAAAAAGAAAAGTATTTACTTCTTTAACAAAACTGATATTTGGCTTATAGGTAGAACAGAAAGATAAACAAGTTGGGATATCCCAAAGGTTTTAATTAATGTAATCTGCCCTAAATGGGTGAGATTTCGTTGAGACCAAAGGTTGAGCTGAGTTTTGAGACGAGACAACTTGGGTAGATAGTTGAGACTATAACGATCAGCTTTCTGGTGGGTTATATACCTAGGTATCTTGATGGCCCATGTGTTAGCCCAAAACCGTAATTTTCAAAATGAGTTGGGACATTCTTAACAAACGGTCCTAATGGAAATAAATTAGATTTAGATGAATTGATAGTAATCCCAGAAACCTGGGCGAAATCATGAAGCATTTTTAAACAGCTTTTAAAGAAGATATGTTGTTATTTAAAATCAAAGTTGTATCATCCGCACATTGAGTTAACTTACGTTCAGTATTGTAAACAGTAATACCAATAAAATCATTGTTATGACGTAATACAATAGACAAATATCTATACAAAGGATAAACAAGTATGGACTCAATGGACACCCTTGCCTTACACCACGAGTTATTCTAAAGAAACCTGAGGAATGTCCATTGTTCAAAGCACAAGAAGTAGGAATAGAGAAAAGGGATTTGATCCAGCGTTTAATGTTATTACCAAAGTGAAAATAATCCAGAGTTTTAAACAATAATGGCAATTCAAGGGTATCAAAAGCTTTACGAAAGTCTAAAAAAAGAAGAAAGCCTGGAATATTTTTAATTGGTAAAATCTATAATGTCAAGAATGATACGAACGTTTCCCCCTATATACCGGTTTTTAGGAAAACCGGTTTGATCATGATTCACTATAACATCTAAAACATTTTTCATACGCTCAGCGATGCACTTGGCTGCGATTTTGTAATCCACACTAAGCAGTGAGATAGGTTTCCAATTTTCTAGTTTCGTTGAATCTTTATCGGGTTTGGGAATTAATGAAATAACACTTCTACCTTGCTCATGAGTTAAATGACCACAGAAAAAAGCAAAATTTAGCGACTGTACTACCATACTACCAATATTATCCCAAAAGGTTTTATAAAATTTAATTGGTAGCCCATCGGTACCAGAAGATCTATTAAGTTTCATAGAAAAAACCGTTTTTTTACATTCATTATATGTGAGAAAGCCTTTACAAGAGTCACGCTCGTTATCACTTAGTTTTACGGAGGCTGGTAAATCATCAAAATAAGAAGATAAAAACACATATTTCGAATTGTCCACAAAAGAAAACTTGTAAATATTACTGAAATAATCTTTCTCTAGTTTTAATATCTCCTTAGTACTAATAATAAATTGGCCATCACCACGATCTAATTTACGAATATCATTATACTTTCGATTACAATTTTCTAAGTTTAAGAAATAGCTAGTATTCCGCTCACCTTCTTCCGACCACCTTGCTCGAGAACGGATTATGATACCCTTGATTTTCCTGTCATATATATCTTTGAGTTCCTGTTTTGCTTTACCAAGATTAGCTTTAGTATCAGGAATAGGATTTGGGATATAATTATCCTCTAGAAGAACAATATTATTCATTATTTTTGTCTTCATCAATTCTATGTTGACGGGCTTTCACGCTTGAATAACTCATGGTCTCAGACCTTACTCGATATTTGATTAACTCAAAAACAGCATTGGGATTAAGGTGTCTGTAAGTATGCAAAGTATGCTGATTGACATTTTTGATCATCGTCACATAGCTTGCGTCAATTAGAAGCGAAACAATACATTTTCGATACCCCCTTCCACGAGACTCATTATTCGGACTGAAACAGAAGATGACGGCTGAATGATCAGAATTGGGGCTAGAAAGGGTAAAAATATCGTTAGTTGTGCAAAGGATATTGCGACTGGTAAGGAAAAAATCTAAACGACAATGTATATTACTACTGCTGTTTGAAAACCAAGTAAAAGATTTTTTATAAGGAGAACTTCACTAAAAATACCAAGAAGGTCAAGATCAAACATTATATCTAACAGTACTTTACGAGCATTAAAATGAGTAGCAGTATTACCCCCTGATTTGTCAAGTTCTAAATCAAAAAACAATTAAAATCACCACCAACAATCATATAATCATTGTGATACTTATTCAAAGTTATATGAACATTGTGAAAAAAATTAGGATCGTCATTACTGGGAGTATAGATGTTTAAAAAAGTGAAACGTAGTTCATCAAACTCAATATTGAGAATTAGAACTCTACCATCAATACCTGTGTACTGGTTGTGCAGATCAAATGCACGCTTGGGGTTGCACAACATGCAAACACCACGACTTGAGGTGGTACCATGCGAAAAGAAGACAGGTCCTCCCCATTCACTTCGCCAATATTTCTCACAGCTTACAGAGCTGTGAGTTTTTTGTAGAAATATAAAATCGAATTTATTGTCATGGAGCCAGGCAAAGCATTGTCTTCTCTTAATTTTGTTCTTAATGCCCCTAACATTTAGGGTACAGATCTTGATATCATTATTCATCAAACCTATGCAAAAAATAGTATGAATATATAAACAACTTTACTACAACTGTATAAAGCATTATACACGAACATTCGGTAAGCTTTGAATTTTCGTAATGAAAAACTTCATAGATGATATAAATACAATGTTTTTTGTTTTTTGAACTGCTGCATACAAAAATGATTGTTATATTTTAGAAATGGAAGTAATGTTTTTACAAATAGTTGCAAACGCTTGATAGCGCAACCAATCATGGTAAGGTACTATACACTGTATGAATGGTGCGTCGTCCGAACCGCATCAAATATCAAGAAGTTGAACAAAAAACCATCTGTGTATGGACTTTTCATGTCAGTATGAGTAAAAAAAAAACTGGTAAAGGCTGAAAGGACGTATAGACAAATCTACTCAAACTTTATAAATGCGAACGAGGATTCGGGTTTCACTGATTCATCAATTATCGCGGGAGATCTATTTTTTCTCGTCTACCGTCGTTAGAACCGCCATGATGCAAGGAGGGAGACTGAGTGGGACATAGGTGTAATTCACCCCTGGCCGTCGTTTTATCTCGGGAAGTAACAATCTCAGGCGTGTTCTCTCATCCCGTACCACGGCTGAGACGTCATCACTTATAAACGATTTATTATCTTGAAGGAGTTTATTTTTCAGCATCTTCGGTGCGAGTCTTAAAACCATTTTACGATCCTTGTAATCTCTGAACGTGACGTAAACAGGGCGTGGGTTTTTTCTATAGTTGGAGGCAGTTCTGCCGGCAGTAAGAATTCCTGGGGTACGGTGGGCCCTCACAATGGCTATATCCTCAGCATTTTCAATTTTCAAGAGGCTTTTAAAAATTTCCTTTTTTTACAAAGTTTTCACAGTTATTCCAACCTGTGCCTTCACTGTTCTCTGGGACATTGTATATCACCACATTATTCTTTCTCAAATAGTTCTCTAGGTCATCTATCTTTTTGTCATATTTCAATGACAATTGCTCAAATTTTGTTTTCAGATGTGAAAATTCATCTGTGTTAGCTTTGTGCTTAAGTTCATCTTTGCAAACTTCTACTTCGTGATTTGACATGTCTACAGAATTTTCAATGTCCCTTATTTTAGAATTATCAGAGTCTCAGTTCAGTTCAGTAGGGATTGTAGATAAAGCATTCAGTTGCTTTTTGATCTCCATCTGTTCTTCAGACATTTTTTGCTGCTGTGAAATAATCAGGTTAAGCTTCTCCTCTATCTTCTGCTTGGATGAGTTCGAACAATCGGCCCTAGCTTTTGGTATGTCTTCTGCATTAAAACCTGGATGTGTTCGTAGCCGATCTTATATCGGCTTGCATTGCGTCGTTGGTGTGATTAGGAGAATTTCTTAATTTGTTCTTCTTCGATGGTCCCATATTAACACATTTGGGTCCAATGCATGATGGTCCTCATACCAGCCACAACATTTGCATAGTCCCGCAACGAAATGTATTATTCCATACACAGAAAAAAAGGCAGAAAATACAGAGCGACTTTCAGTTGCTTCTTACATGTTTTTCTTCTTACGTAACTCTAGTTGAAATAGTTGTCATGAATCGATGGTGCTTTACTAAAAAAAAAAAAAATCATATCTCTTTCCCATTCCAGCTTCAGAAGCAACAAAGAAGAACAGTTTAAAATAAGATTTTAAATTTACGCTCGTGGAATTGAAATATTTGCGTCATAACTGCGTATTCAGTCCTATGCATGGAACTCTTTTTAAATTGTTTTGCTATCAATATTAGTTTAGAAAAACAACATTGACAACGTCAATACCTTTCGTTCGTTGTCTTAACTGTTTATTACCCATTTTTTTCAAACATTTAAGGAAATGAATACACTTGCCATCATTACTTCATTAAGCTGATAACCTTTTCTTTACAATGTACTTTTTTCACTGAAGTTAATCCATAGATAAAATTCGGCAACACCCTTACGCAAAGAGGTCAGCAGCAAAGACTGGATACTAATCACATATAACCCATGCTGGGTAATTAAGCAAAACCATAAGATCTAATTTGGATTTTTAAGGTATGACAATACTGACATAAGTCTCATATAACTTTCTGCGTTTTTCTCACCTCGAGCAAATGTACACAATTCAAAGTGTAGCTTTGAATATCTGGGTTTTTTTTTTTTTTTTAAATCACATCACATCATCGTCTGTCATCAAAACTGTCGCCTACGAAATTGCATCCTGTATTGAGGAGCGCAGTTTTTTTTTTTCTATGATGGGGAACCAAATTTACTGGATGGCTAGGGCTTTATGGTCTGGGGGACCAAATTTCCTAGCAAAGAAGGACCAGGGGGCCCAAATTTCCTAGCGGACCGTTTTTACTATAAGGGGGACCAAATTTACTGGATGGCTACGGCTCAATTGTCTGGGGGGCCCAAATTTCCTAGAAAATGAGGGCTGGGGGACCAAATTTACTGGGGAAGGGGGTGGCAAACTGACCTTTACACCGGCTCAATCTCAGAGAAAGAGGCAGTCGGGGAAAAGCAATCTGTTATTGCTGAAATAAGGTCTTGGATGGTCAAGAATAATCTCATGATCAATGACTCCAAGACTGAATTTCTTCTAATTTGCACTCGTCAGCAATTAGCTCAAGCTGGAGTCCAATCCATCAAAGTTGGTGATGCTGAAATTAAACCATCTGTTAGTGTACAAAATTTGGGTGTTTATTTGAAAAGTCACATGTCTATGAATATTCATAATGGGAAAGTATGTTCCAGTGCTTATCACCAGATCACGGTCTTTATAACATTCGTCAGACTGCCAAATATCTTAATGTAGATTCCATGAAAACCCTTATTTATGCTTTTGTTATAAGTCACATTGATTATTGTAATTCACTTCTTGTTGGACTACCTGATTATCAACTTAACAGAAATCAAAGAATACTTAATGGTGCTGCTCGGTTGATTTTCAGACTATCAAAATTTTCCCACATTAATGATGTTTTGAAGTCTTTTCACCGGTTACCAGTCAAACAAAGAATTGATTATAAAATTATTTTACAAGTTTTCAAGTGCATTTAAGGCTTGGCTCCAAAATATTTATGTGAAATGGTACTTAAAAACCATCCCGCTATGACTTTCGTTTCAAGTCCCTATTTGTTCCCCGTATTAAGCATACAACTCTTGGCGAAAGAGCCTTTGCTTATAAAGGTCCTTGGTTGTGGAATTCACTCCCAACTGAACTCAAATGTATTGATAATGTATCCCTGACCTCCTTCAAAACTAAGCTTAAAACTTCTTTTTGTTCAAAAAGACATTAATCTAATGTGCAGCTTGATCCATTGTATTTCTATTTGTGTTGTCATTTCTGTATTCTTTTTTTGTGTTTTTAAATCTAATTTTCTTGTATGTAAAGCGCTTTTGAATAATTTTACAAAATTAGCACTATATAAATGTATGTATTATTACTATTATCATTTATTTTATATCATTTTTGTTTTCTTTTGCTACCAAAATTATGAGAAACGCTAAGCTTTCCCCCTGTAATGTATGGACCGTATTTATGTAGGCTCTAACGCCGACGACAGCATAGCGTACGCATGAAGTTCACGATACGGTAAATGAGCTATATTAATAAACATAATGCCCCGTAGGCCTATTTTGTCGGCTCCAGGCCGTAATTCTCAGTCATCAAGAGAGTGTGTGTATGTGAGGGTGTGTGCGGAGGAGGGAGGAGGGGGAGGGGGAGGGACATGGCCTCTTGTCCAAAAAGTGGGGGAACAAGAGGCACATTTTCCCAAAACTTACTACATTTCTCATTTCTACTGAAAAGGGGGCACATGTACCCCCGCCCAACCCCAACCACCTCCCAGGAAGGAATTACGGCCCTGGTCGGCTCGGTATGTCCGCCAAAGCAATACATTTATCTGCCTTATAAAGGTGCATGCCAGAAGCGTAATAAAATGTGCCACCTCTCGGGGTGGAAGCGGGGGTGCAAGGGGGTGTTAGTACCAGCAAATTTCCGCTAAGAAGCCGCCGCAAACATATATTAATTTTGTAACAAACTTGCTGCTAATCGAGAAATCTGCCCAAAGGAGGGTCAAGCATATATGAAGGAAAACGTAAAAAGAAACAAAATGGTAACAAAATCATTCAAAAATCTTATTCCGTTAGGGACATATTTAGATTAGAAGTTAGGTACCATTTGTATAGAACGGCTGAAATCAGACGAGTTGCTACAGTATGTCCATGGAATTAAACTCCATGCTTTGTCACTGCCTCAGATTCCTCAAAGTCTTTATTGTATTCTATCCTATTTCTCCTTTGAACATAAGCGTTGGATATGTCAGACAAGTAGGTAAAAAGAATCTTGAAAGGATAATTATAATTTACCACCTGAAGAAAGTTCGAGGGAAAATAACAATTGAAATATAAAAAAAGTAAACATAATTTCTTTAAAATACATTAATAAGTGTTAAGAATGAGAGTACAAGCTGACAAGGGCGTCAATCTTCCGTAGTGTAGTTGACCTACTACACCAGTCTTTCTACAAAGATGATACAAGAGTCTGTTTAAACATCTAAATCGGCATGCCTCGTTTAGATGGCACCGTTAAAAGCATACTGCTTCAAATAAGTGTTTCAAAGCTAAGAGCGAAGTCCTGGTAAGGTTCACGAGGCGAAGCCGCTGGGAGCCCTGCCTTTCACATGATTTTGATCATTGCTTATACTTGATTACAATTCAGGCCGTCTGAAGCCCTGCCCTTTTGGTAGCACAAATTGCTTAAAACTCTGTCAAATCTAGGGGCAAAGCCCCTGGAAGCCCTCCATTTGTCGCGATGTTGGAGCAGAAGACTGAAAGGTATATTTCCATGGAATATCATTTTCATGCATCTCATAGAGAGAAAAAAATGTATAAAACAGATTGGTAAAGCACCATGTTGATATCTAGTTACTAGAAGAAGTTTTGAACTTTAAAGATTTTTCTTTCCCGCATAAAAAGGACTATTTTAATCAGTCTTTGTTATAATCATGCCATTACAGTGCTTCCAGGCTGTATGAATCTTTATATAATTGTTTAAAAATTAATCGCCAGTTTTCATAATTCAAATATAAGTAACAAGAACAGATTGGAATTGTATTTCCCAATCATTTAGAAAATATGAAACATTAATTTTCAATGAAATACATAAAAAAATAGTAATAGAATAGAAAAGTGCTGTGATGACATCATTATGATGATTTAGACTCAAATCAAAATCTCTTTTTACACAGACAAAAATAAATCTTGAAAATTCAATAACGTCTTGAAGGAATAAGACTTACCAATCTGTTTCGTTTATTGTTATTTTCTATCAAAAACATTAAAATAAAATTTCATGAGAATATTCCTTTAATATTGTGTCAACTTCAAGGTTCAAGCCATGTTAGGATCCCAAAAGAGCGAAGCCCCCGTACGTCATGCTTTGCATGAAACAAAGAAACGGAGGGCTTCCGGGTGCATCTTACGATGGCTTCTTCCCCCCGGGGCTTTTCCCTAAAAAGCAATTATACAATTGTAAGCAATATTCTGCTCACAAAATCCAGAGAAATACAAGGCTTTCAGCCTTCCAGGGAATTCGTTCATATATAGGTTTGACATTTTAATCCATTTTGTGCTACTAAATTTACGAAAAACGCAAGGCTTTGACCCTGGATTTGACACACACACACACACACAAAAAGAATGAAACACTATTTTTAGGGCAGAATCAAAAACTTCATGGGCCTGAAGCTGAGCTCTAATTAGAGGAAGAACGACTTTTGAAACAATCAAATAACAGTTTTCTTTGCTTTTAATATTACAAAACTGATAGTCGATATTTTCAAGGCGCTGTTTAGCAATATACTTAAATGGATATTTAAAAAGTCAAGGATGCGCAGAACAAATATATACCCCTCTTGCCTGCGCAGTGCTTTTCATCGTCTGATCATCATTAACGTTTCCAAAACCTTTACAACCGTATTATATATGCAAGCCTATTAGGCGTATTTGATTCATACTAGAAAAGAAAAGAAAAAGTCTTTGACATAGAGAACCAAAAAAGAGGCACAAAATATTTTTTCATAATGCTTTTGTGACAGTGTGCCTATTTTTACCAAGGAGCCTGAGGCTGCACACCCCCATTTTCATCCGGCCCGCAATATTCTGCAATCAAAATGAAGCAAAACACAGGTTTTTTGGAGGCTTTGCCCCTGCGCCCCTACGAGATCTTTGAAACACGAATTTGATAGGTTTTGTTACCAAAATCACGGTAAACGCAGGGCTTTACCCCTAGATTTTAGTTTTCTGCTAACAAATCACAAGAAACGTAGGGCCCTGGCCCCTATCAGGTCTCTTCTTTCCAAATTATGGAGAAACAGGGCTTCTAAGGGCCCCTATATACGGCTGCCTCTCAAGGAAATCATGACCTTTCAACCGTCAACTATAATGAACTCGATGAATTTATCTGTCATCTAAACGGTGCATGCCAATCAGTGGCGTATGAATCAGGGCCAAGCCCCACTCCCCAACACTATTTTGCCCCTCTCCCTTTAAATAATGAAGGTCTAGCGATTTGAATTTGAAGTCAGCTTGCATGGCATCTTTTCTCACGAAAAACCGGTCTCAATTTTTAGGAAATCTCCTTCAATTTTCGTAGAATATCTTTCATTTTCGTGAAATAAGTTTCAATTTTCGTGAAGTTTTGTTTCAATTTTCAAGAAGTTTTATTCAATTTTCGGGAAATTTCCTTCGTTTTCGAGAGATTTTCTTCAATTTTTGGGTTTGGGTAATACCTTTAATTTTTTGTAAATCACTTTCTTTTTCGTGAAATCTACTTCAATTTTTTAACAATTTAATTCATTTTCGGCCAATTTAGATCTATGTGCCCAACGTTTTTTTTTTTTTTTGCGGACCGAAAAGCCCCCTCCTCCCCACATGACCCACCACGCCACTACCAACGCGCATTGTACGGCCATGGCACTGGGGTCCAATCCTTGTCACTACATCATGTTCTTAAGTAAGACACTTCCATTTCTGAATTCACCAGTCGATATGTTGTGAAACGATTCATTCTCACGGGACAGTGAAATAGTCTCAAAAATGCAGGAATATGCAAACTATTGGGATAAGGACTTTCACTGGCTCGAGAGGATTTAGCTTGAGCGCATAGATAAAAATGAAGTATAGCTTAAATTCGCAATGTGCTATATTTCTTCTATTGTAAAAAAACGATGCAAGAAGGGTGATATTAAAACATGTCTTAAGTCTTACTTCCTTTTAAATTAACTTATAAATTTGTCTACCCTATAATATAGTGTTATATTTTATTGGCTTGAAAATCGTCTTCTACTCCATTACTTCCATGACATACACATATTGGTAGTGTGGCCAAAAAACAGGAAAGGAAACAATGATCAGCTTTGCATGCTGGACAATATATCAATTCATCATACTGAAACTAAATAATTGCTTCTTTATGTTTTAAGTCTGAAACCCATAGTTAAAATTTAGAAGATCAATTTAGATTGTTAAGACAAGACACTTACAATTTTATTAATGTGATTTTTTAAAATTCTCGCCCAAATCTTAGCCATCTCAAACCTTACAAATTGATAGGAAAGTCTATTCCTGCTAGAATTTGATGCTGCAACATTTCAAAGAATTTTGATAGACATTTAAATAAAGTTTACAAAAGAAAATATGAATGTCGCCCTCTAAACATCACAAAATTTTCATGAGATTTAAAGTCTGTTTGTTGAGATTTAAAGACTAAAATGTTCACTGGTTAACCGATTTTTATGAAATTTGTTGGCTACTACGATGGTTTTTAAAGGATTAGTTTAAGTGGCAAGCAAGTCCTTCTGATATGAAAGAGGGCTTCAAACGAAACAAAATAATACAAAAGGTATCCAAAAATCTTATTACATTAAGGCGATATTCAAGTTTAAAGTATGGGTATCATTAGCATAGAAATGACTGGTGTTGTAAGTCTACTAAGGAAAGTTGGCGTCCTCATACTCACATTCTTTGCAATTGTTAATGTATTTTATAAAGAAAGTTTATTCAAATTTTTACTTTTTAAATCATTTTTCCTCAAACTTTCTTCAGGTGGTATATAATAAATATTTGTCCAAGATTCAGTTTTACTACTTTTCTTACATATTCCATGCTTTTTAAGCCACAAAATTGTGAGGACAAAATATCATAGAATACATAGACTTTAAGGAATCTGAGGCTATGACATCACAACTTGTCTAATTTCAGTTGTTTCTACACAAACGATACCAAACCTTAAACTTAGATATATTTATATAATTAGATTTTTAAATGCTTCACTATTTCTGTTTCTTTTGAAGCGATCTTTCATATACTTGCTTGACCCCTGAACTAATCCTTTCATAGGTTTTACAGTAATGTAGCTTATGTTCTACATGTCCATACACCTTAAACATCCTAACTCTACTCAGTCCAAATCTTATTATCCAGCCAAGACTGAGTAGAGTTGAAATGCATTTTATCCAGCAGCATCACTTTTACTTTAATTTAGCAGTTAAGGAAAATCGAGGAAATTAAGATACTAATAAACACTGCCTTCATTATGCCCAATCCTCACAACAAAAACTCAGTCTTTTCACCCGCAAGAACCTTTATTTCGGCAGGTATGACTTTTAGACTATGCTAGAAGCAATTAAGAAACCCACCAGATAGGTCAGTGATTGTACGCATCAGTCATTACACGCCCAATCATCTATTTATACACAATGGAACTTATTGTGAAGAGCCAGTTATTGTGTATTTGACTACAGCAGGGCCAAGTTATGCGTGTAATGTGCAGCTGAGGATTTATTTGGACTATTAAAAGGATGTTTTAATCAGTGAGTTATAAACACTCTAATGAGTTTGGATGCATTCGACTGAAAATTTATAGCCAGAGATATTCATCATGTTTATTAGGTTTTTAAAAGGTTAAAGTCATCAGGTATATTTCCTTCTTTAAATTCTTTATTAACTTCTGAACCTTCTGTCACACTCTTTTGTGGCAATCTGAATCTTGCATGAAATACATCCGTATACTTTGATGAATAATTAACAGAAACTATAAATGCTATTTTGAAAAGTAGCAGGCTATCCATTGTAGGAATATTAGCGCTTTATATGAAGGTAATTAAATAATGGTTGTCTATTGCCCTGTGTGTTTACACTTCCTGATCTAATCAGTGTGTATGAATGTAAACTAATTAATGTTGCACATAATGCCAGGTAGCGATTTATATCAAATCATTTTCACTTTCATAGCAGATGGTTTGTTTTAATGTACTTGACATCTTTCAATATGTTATATTGATAAAAAAAAAAGCGGGAATAATTTTAGCGGTTACATGGGTGCAGACCTCTGTGTCTCTACAAACATAAGGCCAATATATTAATTGTGCAAGCAAAACCTGCCATTTCCCAAGATCTCTGCAGACTTACCAAGCATGAAAAATATATTGTTATTGTACTCCACTTGAAAGTGTAAGTCATGAATTCAAACACTCTGTTTCCAAATCAGCAATCATGACTGATACAAATTTGTCAATTTTTGCTCCAAATGTATTCTGGCACTGGTTGAAAGTTTATTTATCAAACAGTTTCCAACTTGAAACTTGACAGAAAATAAGGAATATTTACGAACATTTGAGAGAGAAAATAAATCAAAACATCAATATGCAGTTTGACACAAAACAAATCTATTGTACAAACATTCACCTGATTACAAAATCAATTAGTTAAGCTCAATTGGCACAGAAAAAGGAACTTTTAAAAGAGATGAAATCTAGAAAATGAAATTATATATATAAAAATAAAAATACAATGATACTTCAAAAGTTTTAGTGAAAAAAACATTCAAAATGAAGCTAGATATGAAAGAACACAGAGAATACTTTAAAGAAATTA
>JAIGNY010000638.1:0-27500 GCA_020152595.1 Chiridota heheva
TATAGTTATATCCACACAAGTGCATGCTTAGAATGCTGATAATAGAACAACGTGGCAGCCAGCAAAGTCACCCATGCCTGTACTATTATTGGTGCAAGCATTTGTTACGTTGAGAGTAATTTATTGATGTATGAGAAATTAAATCAACAAAAGGAAATAAAAAGACCTTATTTTATGACACGGATTGAAGTTTTCACAAGAAAAAAGTCGTTGGTATGTTACATACAAATTGCAAGAAGATACATGAAAGACACATTGTTTGCAATTGTATCATTTCAGTATAAGTGTGCTAATTGCTAGAATTATTGGCAAGATTTTGGAATATAAGGCTGACTTTTTATTGTGAATTTATAGTGGAATTTGTATTTATTAGCTGATGCAGTAGTTGGAGAAGTTAATGTGCAGAAATTGTCGCTCTTAGTATTGTTGATGTGCTTAGTGATTTGTGTCGCAAGGTGTGTGTAATGCTTTAATAAAGATGGTTGATCTACAGTACGTAATTGCATTGAGTTAGTGTTGTTTCCAGTGGTGATGAATTGTTATTGCCAGTACGTCTTGTAGATATAGTATGAGGTGGAGTTACTGTTTTTTGGTTCAGATGCAATAGCATCAGGAACCTATGCGGTCATGATGACGTGTGTGTATATGTGTGTGTGTGTTTGTATGTTTGTGACGGCCAGCTCATAAACACGATATCTCAAGAACGATACACTGGATGGTTGTCATATGTAGTAACACAGATAGCCCATGGCCTGTAAATGTGCCCTATTGTTTTGGATGATAATGTCATGCATATTAATGATTAGGCGGGGTTTAATTTAAAAATCTTTAAATGTTCATATTTTAACACTCACATGTCTGCTTTATTTTATATTTGTTGTAATTATGATGTTAGCTGGTATACGTGTTCGTGATGTAGAAACGTTGAGTTTCATTGATATGCATAGTGGGCGGGGCTTAATATGATTTTGCTGAAGAAAAAAATAGCTTCTAAACACGGTATCTCAAGAACCTTAAACTGGATTCATGTCATATTCTGTACACAGATAGCCAGATACGCTCTATTGTTTTTGGTAGTGATATCATGCACATCAGTAAGTGGGCAGGGCTTGAAGTAAAATTTTTGAAAAAGTGATATAAATAAGCAACTGTATATCCGTTTTGCGTCATATTGGGCATGATAATTTTGTTGGTTATTGTGTACATGCTTATGTTATCAGCAGATGTCATTAGTATGCATGGTGGGCATTGCTTAATGTGAAAGTGCTACATGATGTAAACACCATACGGTACCCCATAAACGATACATTAGATTTATACTATATCAGGTACACAGATGGATCATGGTCTGTACATATGTTCTACTGTTGTGGTAGTAATTATGAATATAGATAAGTAGACGGGGCTTACTGACAAAGTCTTGAAATAGGATAAATGAGCAACCTTTTTTACATCATACTTGCTATGATAATGTTCTTAATTATTGTGCAAATTGCTAATGTTGTTAACATTTTTATTGATCTGCATGGTGGGTGTGGCCCATGAATAAATATCCTGGAACAAATATTTTATGTTATGCGCTGACATGACAGTAAATACAAATTTTCCAAATCAATCAGCTTATGAAAAAGAAGCATCGGAACCACAAAACCTTTTGGTTCTGGTTGTGAATGTAAGCATTCAAAGAATTGCCACAATTCATCATATAATCATGTTCAGATGCCTGCAGTGCTTGCAACAATACAGAGAGTTTTAATTACAACATCAGTTGACAACATAATGGCAGAGATGGCCTTCAGTTTAGATTAATATAAGCATCATGCCTTGATAAATGTGTCATAAGCTTTTCTATGTGATGAACGATTTCTTTATGAACAGATCTGTGTATGTTAGCAAAAGTTAGTTTCAAAAGTACTGAAAAGCAACCTGTCATCATGTCAATCTGGTGCAACAAAAGCTGATAAAACTTTGTCAAAGTATTTATAAAAGCCATATAGTATTTAGATTACTCTAGTTCTGTTATAGATAGTACTTGAAATTTAATAGGAGAATTATATTAGGAGAATCAGTAGCTCACTTGGCAGAGCGCATGGCTGAGATGCTGGAGGTACCAGGTTCAAGCCTTGGTCAGGTTTAACTCGATATTTGAGCTATGCAGACAGATATGCCGAACATCAAAGCGGAAGCATTTTATCTGCAGCTCCTACTGTTGAGAAAAGTGACAATGGTTGAATGGCGCACACCATCCTACGGACGTTAAGCTGTTGGTCCCAACGTCACCCCTGCCTGGTTCTCTGAACACTATTAGAGAAGAGAAGCGTGAAAACACAGTGTTTATTCACTTTCTCTTTCAAGTACCAAGTTCATGTGTGCCCATAGATGCCAGAGAACTAGTCTGTTAGTTGTAAAGCGCATTTAGATAGTTCTTTAAAGTAGAAAATTTATATAAACTAGAAAACCATATAAATTCCACATATCCATATTTCAAGAATATTATAGAAATAGAATCATACAAGACAATGTATCCACATGAAGGCCCTATAAAGATGATGCACCAATAATTGTGCTCAAACATACAGTTTTTCTTAATCAAGTCCACATAACAACTACATTTGGTTCAGCCGTTGCTGAACACATTACTGTGCATTGTCATTAGAATCTATAAGGTTGGCAGCAGTGCATGGTTCCTACAACGAGGGACATCTCAAGAGGTACTATATTGTGTGTAGCTTTATACCACAATCACAGTCAACATACAGTGAGTGTTAGTAACAGGGTTATGATTTAAATTGTAGGTCTGTCAATACAGATAAAAGTCCTGATATGGAATTCATCACAGTATCCCTGATATTTGAAGACCAAAATGTTCATTAACACCAAGACCACATATGTCTTGCAGCTTCCAAGGTGTGGAAAAATCATCAATACTTTAATATCAAGTCCACGCGATAGCGACATTATTTGACATAGAGTTTGCCACACCTACTGTAGGTGATATTCGCAGAATAAAATAAAGCATTGTAGCTGTTGAGCCTTAGGCTTTGTCTATTGAGTGATTTCCAGTAATGTGGTCTGAATGTTAAGGAATTACCATCATGGATGTAGAAACTGAATTTATGGGTACGCTTGATATTTTATGGCTCTTTGTTTGTTCAAAAAGGAATTATGTTTGGATTCGAGGAGGATGCTATGATGAAGAATTTTACTGGATACAGATATTGTGGGAGGAATACGCTTTTCTCTGCTTCTGTAGTACTATGATTACGTGGTGATACCTGGGAATATTTTAAATCACTCACCATACAGCAAAAGCTGATATAGTATTCGTTAAAGGATTATTAGGTTGTAATGCATATTTGTCTTTAGATTTATAAAAGAAAACAATTGAATAAAATGGAGAGGAAAAAAAAACCATTGACTAGATTTAAAAAGATTTCAGCATCACATACAGTACCTCATAAGACCTAAGGTGGTTTAGGTTTTTTTTTTTTTTTAATGAGATTTGATGTGTTATAACCATTGGGTATGTCAACAAAGAAGTAAAGCAAATTCTGATAAAGTAACTGACTGACCATCTTGTGAAATTTTGAAATAAATACTTTCATAAAGTAAAAAATAATAATTTTTAATAAAAACAATTAAATTTTTTGAACATAAACAATAATCTCATGCTTAAATATTTAAGAGAGTATACAGCAGAAACTTAAAGTTTTCTATAGCCCTGATAATCTAATGATTCCTTTCTTCTCTTGTCAAGGAATGTGTGCAAAATGTGGCATCAAGGTTGTAGGTGAGAACAGTGGGTGCACTGCCATGGATAAAGTATATCATATTGATTGCTTCACCTGCCAAACCTGTAATCAGAAGTTGAGGGGACAGCCATTTTATGCTCTGGAAGGAGGTGCATTCTGTGAAAAGTGTTACATCAACTCACTAGAGAAGTGTTCTACTTGCTCTAAGCCAATCACTGATAGGGTGAGTATACAGGAAAAGCCTAGGGTATGTAAACACGTGGTGCGAACATTTGCTAGATAAAAGAGGCCGTCTCATGTCAAAACAAATTGCAATAACGTAAGTACGAAGCAGTACTTACACACGTCATCCAAAATCAACTAGGGCCTGCGTATTTAATCGTTTAGAAATTCAGAGAAGCGTAACTTTACATTTTGTGTATGAAGATTAAGTACATACACGTGTGGTATGTATGTATGGCGCGGACGAGTTGAACAGAGCTATACAAATTTGTTGTTAGTTTTGTCATGGAGCTATTAACCCTTACTCTCCCAAGGTTCCAAAAATAGAATAAGCTATTTCTGAAATTTTTGGAAAGAGGATTTTTTCAGCACTTTCTGTTCCATTTGTACCAAAACAAGTTCGACTTTTATGAAAGCTAACATGTTGAACTTTCCAAAAATGTGCATATTTCCGACTCAAATATGCAAATTAGGTCATTGAATTAGCATATTAGGTCTCCAAACATTCTATCTTTATGACGCGCTTGTGCCTTGTGGCTAAATAGCAAAAAAATATGGATACAATTTCTGAATCGTCCTTGGAAAGACCTTTCATTTTATACTATTCATGGATTTTTGGAAATCAGAAGAAAAAAATGACGCAAATATGAAAAATTTGGTACATTTTGACCTAAAAATTATCCCCCGATTCTGTGAATAATCTATCTAAAAGTGTATGGCACTAAATTTTCCAAAAAAATGCATTTTCCCCTTCTATGATGTCCAAAACTAATAGAATGCAGAAAAACAAGATGTTTACATCATCATTTGCAAAAAATAAAATAAGAAATTATGCAAATGATATGCAAATTAGGTCATTTACCTCAGTTAATATGCACGAAAGTGTTTTTTGTTTATTTCTGACCCAATTTCAGCCATTACAAGCTTCACAGCTACTTTTATGTTGATAGATTATGCTGATTATCTATTGAACACTTACTTCTGTTCATTCCACATGGAATTCATAGGAAAGGTTTGCCGAAAAGGTCCAAATTTGTAAAGTCTTCTGCTATACCTTCTGCAAATAGAATTACAAAAAAAAAAAAAAAAAAAAATTGCAACTATATTCATTCAACTTACTTTAGTTTGGTCTTCCCATAACCAGTTACCGAAGACCTCCTGTCGATCCCGGTCACTCTCCACCAGTACTTCCCACAGATGATAGTCTTTATCGGCTGCAGGGATGACCTTCGACCGTTGTATCTCCTGCAGCCGAGCATTCCGCTCTTCCTCCCTGGTTTTGAAGGCAGCTTTTTCCGCTGCAGTCGGATTTTCTTTGAGTGGTGATGGTGGCGAGACTGCAACGGAAGGCCTGGAAGAGGGGCCTGAGCTCATCTTCAACAGTCTGTCCCTCTTCCTCTTGGGTTGAGGAGTAGCGGGCGGCTCGTCCTCTTCAAGTTCAAGCATACGCATAACATGTTATCGCATAACATGTTATTGTGGTTTCTAGTAGCGGGCGGCTCGTCCTCTTCAAGCATACGCATAACATGTTATCGCATAACATGTTATTGTGGTTTCTAAGCTGCCCCACAATTTTGTGGTAACCGTGGGGACAGACTTTTACAGCCGGGAAGCCCGGGGGTACATACAGGGGTCCAAAATGTTTGTTTTATCGATCTAGTCATCACCACAACAGTGGCATAGCCAGGGGGAGGGGAAAAGGATCATGGTCCCAAAAAATGGGGCATCAAAATAATGTACCGGTACTAGGCCTATATACAAGCATTTTCCTCTAAATGGGCCTGGGCCACCCCAACATGTGTATTTTGCCCTAACATGGGACCCCTACTCCACTTTCCCCATAAAATTGTGATTTTGGCCCCTGAAATAATGGAACTTGGATTTTGTGAAATTGGGAATACACATATTTCAGTAGGCCTAAATCTACAATTTTGCCATTGGGAAATACATATATTTCAGTCCATTTAGAAATGTTATTATTGGGGTTCAGCTTTCATTTGTTTCATCCGGCTATTATAGAAAGGACCTAAATCCTTTTTTTATATGTGATTTTAGTGTCCCTTTTAC
This sequence comes from Chiridota heheva, assembly GCA_020152595.1. NCBI lineage: Eukaryota > Metazoa > Echinodermata > Holothuroidea > Apodida > Chiridotidae > Chiridota > Chiridota heheva. The sequence goes on from JAIGNY010000638.1 coordinate 6,042, forward strand.
TTGTTTATCGTAACAAGCAAAAAATCCCCACTAATTTATCATTATAATTTTATAAGCCTTATTTTCTTACTACACATTTACAATGTAGTACTTTCGCTATTTTTGGAAGAAAACACTTACCAACTCCGTAATTTGGAACAGATCACTATCCATCTCAGCAGGCTCTATATTCTCCTCTTCCTCAATCTGGTCGAGTTCTGGTACATCTTCTTCATCAGAAGTACCTTCCGACCCCTCTGAGTCATCATTATTCTGAAGAAAACACAGGAGTCGGAAGGCACGTTCGACGTTGTAACTTACATCTCGCCATTTTGTGATGTCGAATGTGCGAGGAAAAAAAGAAAAAAAAAACGCAAATTGACGTCATCATCAGAGACCTTTTAGGCATGTAGAGGGGGTGCATCTGATATTGTAATAGTTCGTCTGAACGATCTATTTCTCCTCTACCCGTAGAGATTTTAAAAATTCCAATACAATATTTGGGCCGTTTTTTATAATTTTTTGATCAGAAAAGGTCCAAAATGGCCCAAAATCACAAATTTTGACATATTTTATCCAAAAAAACACAAACATTGACCAAGTACAAGTAAAAATTGTGTAGCAACCAACAATTCAAACTATCTTTATACTTTACCTGAAAAAGGAAAATAGAAAAAATATTCACGTATGACATTCTTCTTTCAAAAACAAATATTAAAAAATGCCGTTTTTTTAAAAAATGCACTTTTTTGTAACGATTTTACTCAAAAAATTCAATCTAACCCCCCATCAAAATAATCATATTATAAAAGATCTATTCAATCTGGTTCGAATGAACGTATTTGCAGCTCTATAGGATTTTGGGAAGGTACTCAAAAAAAAAATTTGGAAAATGGATCGTAACTGTCACGGTCACCGTGACGCTGGGAGAGTAAGGGGTTAACTCAAGTTAATAGCTCCATGGTTTAATTCAAATGAGAGAAAAAGATGAAGGAAAAACAAGATTTGAATGCATTATGTTTAGAACAAAAGCAAATTGGTCAACGGCTATGGATTTATCCACTGGGCCACAGGACCGCTTGAATTAAATGGTTGATTAATACAGTATGAAATATGATTGAAAGAAGGCACTGGTAGCAATTGGTTGAATTTTGAACCAATTAAAAAATTAAAACTGAATGTCCTTATACCGAGATCACACCTTAAACAAATTAGTGTTTCCCCATTAGACTTATTTTCAAGGAGAGTAATCAATTTCTCCAAATGATCTGCTTAGTAAGTCCATTCAAAATGTATAAGATATACAAACCTAGACCTTATTTCAAGGGACATGGACATTGGTTATTGAGATACATAGAAATGCTTTCTGGTTCATTTTTTGTCATTACAATATGTCTTTGAATGAAAATATTCAACTACGACATGAAGTTATCAGTTCGTAATTATCATTTTACTCAAGTACTTCTGTGTGCTCGACTTAAAAACAATTTTATGTCGATTTGAGTTAGCCATTAACTGTAAAGAACATATCATATTGAAATCTAAGTATGTATTACTAAGTTTAGCAAGTATGTATCATTAATCTGTATGTGTTTTTGTATTTCAGATCTTACGAGCCACTGGCAAGCCCTATCACCCTGCCTGCTTCACATGTGTGGTGTGTGGCAAGAGCCTTGATGGGGTTCCTTTCACTGTTGACGCAACCAATCAAATTCATTGCATTGAAGATTTTCACAAGTGGGTAAAAACTTTTATTTCAGGCGTGTGTGTGTGCGTGTGTGTGTGCGTGGGTGTGTGTGGATAAAGAGTTATTGCATAAAGAGAGAGGTAAGAAGCCTAATCACCTTCATCCAGGACCGTATTACCTGGGGGAGGGGACAAGTCCCCATCACTTTTCGGCATAATATTTTAAAAATACATAAGGTGGGGAAAAACACTGTGAAGGAAAAGTAATTCCCCATGTCCCTGTACTTTGTGAAGGAGAATTTTGGCCCTGTCCCCATCATGCATCATCAATTCATGCATATGCATGAGTGAGGAGGATTGACCCTCTTCAGAAAGCAAAATGGTAAAACTCTTTACTTCGCTATCATGATAAATAACTGGCTATAAATTTTTAGTCCATTGCACCCAAACTCACCAGAATGTCTATAACTCACTGATGAAAACATTCTTTTAAAAGTCTAAATGAATTCTCAGCCCCACATTACATTCCGCCACATTACATGCATGGAATGGCCTTGCAGTAACCAAATCCACAGTACCTGGTTCTTCACAATAAGTTCCATTGTGTGCATATAGATGATTAGGAGTGTAATAACTGATGCATAAAATCACTGAACTATCTGTGGTGGTTTGCTCAATTGCTTCCAGCAGTCTAAAAGTCGTTCCCGCCGAAATGGAGGTTCTTGCGGGTGAAAAGACTGAAAATTTGTAGCGAGGATTGGATGTAATGTTAAAAGGCAAATGACATTGGGCAACAGGAAATCTTCTTTTTATCTAAAAAATATGGGATGTTAGATAATATGCTGAAAATACCACGCTCCCTTACCTTACACAATTGATATTTCATATGACTATATGTCAGCCATGTTTGATGCCATCCTTTCTGTTCACTGGTATTTTACATTTTCAATTTTCTTATTAATTTTTTGTCATATGCTTTTTGTGCTTAAACATCATTGTAAGACTCAAAAATGGTTAGTAAAGAACTCATCAATGCTGACCTTGAAATTATAAACAGAATTTGATCTAACCACCCACTCATGCAAACCATTCCACGCATTAACAACTCTTTGCAAAAAGCTAAAGCAATAGCAGAATCTGTATCAAATATTTTGCATTTTTCTCATCAGAAAATTTGCTCCTCGCTGCAGTGTATGTTTGCAGCCCATTATGCCTGCCCAAGGTGAGGAGGAGACAGTGCGCATCGTTGCTCTGGACAGGAGTTTCCACGTCCTCTGTTACAAGTGTGAGGTGGGTAATTTGAGGGAAAAGAAAAGTGTTTAAGAACTTGCATTGATGTCTTATGCTGTTCTGGAAAAGTCATGAGTTGTCACAAAAGATGACAAGAATTTGCTTGAAAATTATTGGTGTTACATGTCGTCTTCAGAAAAGTGGCGTCACACGCATTTGTAAACAATTATTGCCTTGTATGGAAAATTGATTCAATGCTTGACCATGTAAACCTACAGCATTATCCTTCAAGGGGCACTAGACCGAAAAGTGATGACAAAATCTTCCAGAGAGTATTCAGTAAAGCTTTTTGACCCCCATGGAGAGCTACAAAACATCTTTTACATCATTATTCATACCAAGCTTTATCCGAGATTCATAAACTAACATTTTATCACTTTGGGGCAAAACAGGTCACTGAATATTCAGCAAAATTGACAAAAACCACACCCTCACTTATGGGTCTTTACCTTTAGAATATAGTATGTGCAAGTGACATTGCATATGCTTGAACTAGGTAGAACATGGATCTGGAATAGGTTTTATATGTCCACTGTGCATGTATTACAACAGTAAGGAAGGTAGCCAGACACTTTCAATAATAACATACAAATAGCAATAACAAATTTAATAATTTTACAAATGCAAACAAACCACAAGTTTATGATTTTCATGTTAAAAATGTTCCATTTTTATGGGAATGTTGATTTTTACCTATGCAAGAAAGCTTAAAGCATATATTTTGATACACTTAAGTGGTGATTGGGTGGGTTTTTTTTTTTTTCTTCCTGCGTCATGCATTGATGAAGTCAGTGCGCATATTCTATTGCCACTTTGGCAAAAGTGATAATCCTGCAGAATATTTGTTAAAGCTGCTTGTTTTTGTTCATTGTAGGACTGTGGAGCTCAGCTCTCCTCAGAGGCCGATGGACACGGCTGCTACCCATTGGATGATCACATCCTCTGCAGGGATTGCAACGGCAAGAGGGTCCAGTCCCTCTCATCTGTGTGAACAGACCTGGTTACCATGGCAATAATCAACCAGAGAGGTCATGCAAGTCAAAAGTGGATTGAGGGTTTATTTTTAAGACTACTGATGTCATAATTACAGTAATGTAAATTGATAACCGTTTTTGATACTTCGTTGTTGATACTAACCATTTATGTGATTTATTGACCTAAGGAGCCAACCATAAAGTATGTACGCATTAAACACCCACATTTGTTGACCCCTCTGCCCTGTATGAATGCAACCAGTGTGCTTTGACATAGACCCCCCTCCCATTTCACCCTTCAGTGCATACATACTTTATGGAAGACTCCAACCAATTTCTTTTAATTGTATTGTTAAATATGGATAAAGCTTTGTAGTAGACAGTGCCTTTAGCTAGTGTTCGAGGAAAACACAGTAGTATTTCCCCAAGAAAATCTTTAGCAAAATATTACAGATTTGAAGTCTGCATTTTGCAGCTGCATTTTGCAAAAGTTTTTTTGATATGGGTTATAACTTTATTTTAAATGTAGATATCAATTCTCATGGTGCCAGTATTGAACACAATTTTGCCAAAGTATTGATCAGGTTTCATTCTTACCTAATATCATAGGTCAAGGGATTTGGATTTTTCTATAAATTGACAATTTTTGGCAGCCTTTTGTTTATGGGGTTTGTGGAAAAATTAATTATAAATGTGTTTAAGTGCCTTAAAAAAAAATCATTATATAGGAAATAATACCAAATGCACAGTATCACTGCCCAGCATGCAAAATCATTTGGGAAATGATGGAATGTAGTAGTTTACTTTGGAAGGTGGATTGGTTTTAATTAAAATCTTATTCATTAATGGGGGGACATGGTGTTAGCAGGGTGATATTATCTTAAGTGTAATTTATCACCTTTGAAGGTTATTGAAAGTTCAGTTCACATAGGACTTAATGAGGTAACACCTCACATTTACGGTGATAGATTATAAATACAATTAATTACAAGTATTTATGCATAGTATAAGATGATTTTGTAGGCAACTTTAGAGTGTGATATTAAAAGGTCTTCAGAAATGAAATCTTGAATGATTTTGTAATTTCTGTTCCATTTACTCGTCTTGTAATTGCTTAAAAATGGGTGCAGCCAAGGTATGTCAGCTAATATGTGCAATTACAGGGACCCCATGCCATAAGGTGGAAGCTGACTCATACGCTGTAGGTACCAGGGTTTGATTCGCGGGACCCCATGTCATAGGGTGGAAGCTGACTCGTACCCCGTAGGTACCAGGGTTTGATTCCCATTCTGACTGCTATGTTGTGTTCTTGAGAAAGACACTTAATTTAGGATCAAGCCAACTCTGCTGTTAAATAAGTACCAGCTTGCTGGGGAGTTAGCCTGTGGTTCACTAGTGTCCTGCCAAAGGGGAGTCCAGTACTCTGGTCTGCTTTGCACCAAAGAAAATGGATGAGCACCAGCCCAAATGAACACATATTGAAGCTCCGAAGAATTTAACTTGAATTTTGACATCCTCTTAGGGGTCTCACAAAACATTGAAATTTCATTTTTTTTCAAGTCTTATTACTATTATATAGAGGTGTAGTGGCTTAGTGGTTAAGGAATGAAGCTTGTATTCAAAGGTACCGAGTTTGATTTCCGTCGTGAGCGTTGCATTGTGGCCTTGAGCAAGACACTTTACTCGCATCAGTCCCGTCAGCTGTAAAATGAGTACTGGCACTGCTGAGAAGTTACCCTGCGATGGACTGGCGTTCCGTCCTGGGGGAGTCATGTACTCTCATCCGCTTGCGCCATGGAAACCAGAGATAAGCACCGGCTCAATGAGCCTAATGGCTCGGATGGATTTAGCTAGCTATTATTATATATGCCCCTGGATATCAGTTAAATGCTTCTTTGCAATTTGTTTCTGTTTCATCACCCTCCACTGATTGTCTGACATGTAAGTTACATACATCCTGCAATCACTATCATCAGCCTGGAAATGAAATGACAGGGGCACAACACTTTTTGTAGCCAAAACTACACTATTTTTGTGAAATTTAGAGAATTAGTTTGATTTATTTAGTCAAGTCTTCATTTGGGCAGAACATATGAGTGTAATTTAGTGGACATACTGTATTAGGCACTCTTCTTTCCCTCTTCGCACACCAGCCCTAATTACAGAACACCAGCCCTAATTACAGAACACCACTCCTGACTACCCATGTTTATCCATTTGTGATACCAAAATGCATTGGAATTAAGTACAATATGACAATGATGTTGTGGGGTCTTCCTGCATGGGTAGGTTTAGTTGTCTTTGCTGAAGCAAATTGTTTCATGAACTTGATTATCATGTATAATACAATCAATTTAGTGTCATCTTTATACTCACAGATTGTGTCATCTGTATAATCACAGATTGTGTCATCTTTATACTCACAAATTGTGTCATCTTTATACTCACAGATTGTGTTATTTTAACTGTAATTTATGCATTTTCAAGCTAGATATTTGTATGAAATTCTTTATCAAGTTTTCAGTATTTACAAAATGTGAAAGATAATCAGTCTTCTTTCTGATTGTAATTTACCTGTACAGTTGATTAATATCATTGTTAAATAGTTAAAGATGTATTTCTTTCAAATTGCAGACTGAACTGTAAAGGACTTTAGGGTTGTTTTAGGGTTTAGCACTAGCAGTAAGACACAGTCACGATGGTGCTCTTGGAGGTACAAGCTACACTTGTGTCAAAACCTAAGTTCCGCCTAGGGAAGTCCCTAGAAATTGATAGGTTTGATTAAAGTGATGGTTATCAAAGTCACTGGATAGAGTTTTATCAAAATCTTTAAAATCAACCTTAGTGAGCCTTCCTCTATCATTCGCAAATGTTATTCTCTCCAGGTATACACCATGCCAAAAATTAAGTTCTGTTTTAGGCGTTATCATTACTTATTTTAATCAAGTTGTCAAATTAATGAAATTATTTATTCAAAAGTAATCTTCAACATTAGCCATTTAATTTCAAACCTGTCATTGAAGATCATCTTAGAAGATTTATTTATGTGTTAATTTTTGTATATTAATATAAGTCATTCAAGTTGAAGTAATTTTGAGGCAAATACCAGCTGAGAGTTTTATAGTCAGTGTAATGGGTCGGTTATGGTCGTCATGTATGATAAATGGTAATAAAATAAAGAGGGATAAAAATACATTTAAAAATTTCATCTAATTAAGAAACTCAAGTGCAAAGTTTTGAGTATTTGCTGATATCAGAAATCCATTTCATGTCATGTGACTTCACAGACTTGAATACAAGGTCATTCATGTCACTTCTTGTATACAAAAAAATTCAGATTTAGACAAGTCACCCTTAATTAAAAAGATTTTGCTTGCTTTCATATATGATAAAAAGATTTTGCTTGCTTTCATATATGAAATAGACCTCTGACCAAACTGGGCTCAGTACCCATGACCATCTTAATCGGTGGATAAATTAGTGTTTATATGCTGACCCTTGTGGAGTGTGGTCATTTGTTTTTATAGTTCTATTGGACATATTATGTAAAGGTTTATTTTAATAGATTAAACATTTTGTAAGCAAATTTTTTTTTTTATTAGTCTTCCACTTCTTAATTATTTTGTTGTATCTGTAAATGCAAAAATATAATTATTCTTTTTTTTAGTTTAAACCAACATCTTGCACAAATTTGAGAAAAATGAAAATGTTCCTCGAAATCTGCCAAGTTCTGAAAACTTTACAAGTTAGATCGGATTAATAATTAAGATCAGTTATTTGGGATTTAGAACCTATTTTTGGAGGAAAATAGAGAAAAAGATGATAGGTTCTTGATGAGTAAAAAATGTATTGCCTCAAAAGATGTGTAATATCGTGTCTTATATTTTCACAGTATTGTTGTAACCTCATGCTTTCACTGTAGTCATTAGATTACGTTAGCTGTACCAGTTTAGCCTGATGCTTTCATTATAGATAGTAGATTTCTTTGAGTAAGAATTTATCAGAAAAGTTTCTTGTCAATAGAATTAGTTTATTCTTCACAGGATCTGAACTTAATAAAAGTGGAATTTCATAAGGTATATTATTAGGCTTATGTGGAGGAAAACTGCTAACTTTAGAAATGTCAAATCATTTTTGATAGCCAAACAAAAAGTTTTGGGTAACCATGTGACCAATTGTGTTAAAATCTAGTTGAAAAGATTAGGCAATGTAACACTATGCTTGAAATGGTTTTGGGTTTTGGGTCATGAGGAACTGTACCATATGGTGCAAGATATGTTATTATGAATGCATGGGGAAATGTGCATGGCTGAACTACAACAGTATGTATGGTTTGATGGGATTAAGTTTAAGAGCTCTTTATTAAGGGCATAATTTCGTTTATGCAATGTTCTTGGAGCGTTCTGAAGTGATTCTGAACCAGCCCATAAAACAGCATGATTTACGACAGATAATATCACATAGTTTTACTAAAAAATAGATACAAATTTAATTTTGATGTTTGTTACCCATTTTATATATCAAACTAACTATTTTAATATGATTATGCATCTGTTGAAGAAATAAAGGCTTTAAATATTAAAATATTCTTGTGCATTTTCATTTTTCGTACTTGTATGTGTAATTGTGATATCACTCTGCATGTTGTAATCTTAAATACTCCAGGATTTGCCTACTTGAAAAAAGAATTTCCTTGACTTTCATTTACATTGATGATTATAACACCATGTGGAGCACTGGTTGGATACCCTATGGGGGGAGGTGGAGGAGGGGGTGGGAGATCGAACTCAGGAAGCTAGATTGGAAAGCTGAAGCTTTAATGCACTGCCACGGAGCACTATTATACAACTTAGTGATAAACAATGTTGATATCTTATTCTGTTTTGAATGATTTCAAAGATTTCACACTTGTGTGTGACTTGATGCAGTAGGTTTAATAAGAGCTCCCTTGTCCAATTCAACAGTGTCATGTAAAGGCTGCTGTATTTTCGAGAAATGTTTTGTGTATTTCTACAAAAATGAACTTTCATTTTTCTCTTTATTAGAAATATTAGGTAAATGAACTGATGGGCAACACATATCGTCTTATGTACATAATAATTAAAACAAAATATTTAGAAACATTGTTGAGGAAATTAAAAAAGAAATAACACGATGCAAAAATATTCATCAGTTTATTTGTATAAGTTATTAATTTGCTCTTTGTACTTAATACTTTTTACTCTCTAAAAATATAAATTCTTTTCATTTGTATTTTGCTGGTTCATAATTAGTGATGTATAACAGCTCCTCTGCTTTCCAAATTTAATTGCCCTGTACCTGGAGTGACAAAAACAACATTCAAACCTGAAATTACTATCTTTCAATAAATATATACAGAATTGAAATGATCAATTAATAATGATGTGTGAACGAGTAAATCACAAGCCTGCTGAAGCAGCATTCCAGGATGAGTTCAGTAGTCAATCAATTTATCTCATAAAAGAGGACTTCAAAAGAAACAAAATACTGAAGAAGGCATTCATGAATCTTATTCTGTTATGGAGATATTCAAGTTTAAAGCTCTGTCTTATCTGTGTACAAATGACAGGTGTAGTAAGTCTACTATGAAAGGTTGGCACCCTCATCCTCCTCACATTCTTAATTATTAATGAATTTAAAAGAAAACATTTTGAACTTTTTTACTATTCAAATTATTTTCCCTTAAATTTCCTTCCAGTGGTAAATTATTACTCATACCAGATTTATGTTTTACTACTTTCTTGTCATCCAATGGTTTTGAAGCCTCAGAATCGCAGGACAAAATATGATGGAACACATAAAGACTGAAGAATTTGAAACTGTAGCATTACAACTAGTCTGATTTCAGTGGTTTCTACTCAAATGATACCAAACTTTAAGCTTCTTTAGATAGCTCCTTAACAGAAAATGACAATAAGCGTAATCAGTCTAATGTGGAAACTCACACTTAATAAGGAGGGTACAAAGATGTGTGAGGGTAGATACCAAAATGGAAACACAAAGTGATGCCCTAAATATATTACCAGAAAGTGAACTTTCAATATTAATTTGACCATTTAAGTTGAAACAAACTTGGTCTATGTAGGTAAATATTAGCTTGTTTGAATGACCAAAGAACACAATCACATACTTACATGTAATTTCACATCTCAATCCTTCCTATCTTTATCAAGATTTAGCAACTTAATTGCCTAAGTTAATGCTGATATTCTCATACTTTCAGTGCTATATGCATTCTCCCAAATGACAAACCCTGAAATAGTTATCTGCTCTCTTAAATGGGTACTTTTACATATGACTGCAAATACTAATGTTACCTTATGCATAAATGAATACAAATGCAAAAACATTTTTAATTGAATGTTTGAACAGCAACATGCCAGTTGTTTAAAGGGTCAGTATTGTGGTCAGAGCTGTCATTCTTGTATGATGCAGGACAAAATGGCAGAGCTGTCATTCTTGTATGATACAGGACAAAATGGCAGAGCTGTCATTCTTGTATGATACAGGACAAAATGGCAGAGCTGTCATTCTTGTATGATACAGGACAAAATGGCAGAGCTGTCATTCTTGTATGATACAGGACAAACTGGCAGAGCTGTCATTCTTGTATGATACAGGACAAAATGGCAGAGATGTCATTCTTGTATGATACAGGACAAAATGGCAGAGCTGTCATTCTTGTATGATACAGGACAAAATGGCAGAGCTGTCATTCTTGTATGATACAGGACAAAATGGCAGAGCTGTCATTCTTGTATGATACAGGACAAAATGGCAGAGCTGTCATTCTTGTATGATACAGGACAAAATGGCAGAGCTGTCATTCTTGTATGATACAGGACAAAATGGCAAAACAAAATTACACATAGTTTGATATCTTGTTGAATTCAGGAGATATCTAATTTTTTTAAATCTCGTGCTTTTATGAAAATGACTGCCGCAGAAAGTCTACTTTACAAGAATAATATGTTAATTTATACATAAAATAAGAGGCGGGTTATAAAATTCTGGTGAAATATGCAGCGGTGGTTTATGCGTCACACAACCTCATGAAATATCTCAACATAATAACTTCAGACTTTTAAGGCATGTATAACTAACTACCTCTCTGATATTACACAAATATGAAATAATTCAATTGATTTGAATATTTCTATAATATAATATTTTGAACACTTGCACTTTTTGTTACTTTTACAGTTCTCATTAATACTTACAAACTTATCCTATGAGGCAAAGGTGAGTTGTGAGGCAAACTTGGGCAGTAATGCACGGTTCTCTAAGGCACATTCTCGCGGTCGGAGTCGACGTAAACCGTGTATGAGCTCAGTATGGTTTTGCCAAGTTGGAGGGGAAACATCATTACAGTCAATGGGATATTTTTCATATGAATACTTGTGTCGCCTCAGCCAGTCAGTGAAAATTAATGGTACTCAAATATGTTGGAAACTATTATCTAATACACATCATATTTGAAAAAGAAAAAAATTATTACTGTATTTGTGGAAAAATGACATAAAATATGTTTTTTTCTCATTGATTGCAATGATAACCAACTGTTTCTTTTCCCCTTTAACTGAAGTTTAAGATCGTATAAATGACGATGGTGGAAGCAATACCATTTTTGACCAAATGCTCCTTTCCTTATCACAAAATTGTGACTACCATGAGGATCTTAATGTTAATATCTCCCCATCTATTGATAATCATTTCTCCATATTTCATAATAATATTAGAAGTCTTCCTGCTCATTTTGATGATCTTCAGGTCTATATTGCTTCCCTAAATTTTAACTTTACTGTCATGGGCATCTCTGAAACATGGTTCAATCATGTCCATAGTTCATCTTTATTTAAATTTGATGGATATTCTTTAGTACGTGTTGATAGGCCTGCCAAAGTTGGAGGCGGTGTATGTCTCTATGTCAAAAATAATATTTCATTTACTGTTTTAGATGACTTATCATTCTCCTCAGAACGTGATTTTGATTCTTTATTTATTGAAATTCATTGCGATCTGTTTTCAACTAAAGCTATTGTAGGTATTATGTACTGTCCACATGGTGTTGGTAGTATCTCATCCTTTGAAAAAATGTCATGCATCTTTGAGAAAATATCAAGTTACAACTGCCCCTGTTTTGTTATGGGTGACTTTAATGTTGACCTTATTAAGGAAACTCAAGACTCACGTTCAAATGACTTTTTCAATTTGCTATTATCATGCTCTTTCTATCCGTTAATTTATCGACCCACTTGTGTTACCGATTCCTCAATGACATTAATCGACAACATATTTACAAATAAGCCGGAACTTCATTCCATAAATGGAGTCTTGATATCTGATATATCTGATCATTTCCCAATTTTCAGTGTTTTAAAAACACCATTTTCTCCTAAAAAAGTTAAAAACATTGTTCGTTTACGTAAATTTACCCCTATTCGGATTGATGAGTTCTGTTGTGAACTTTTCAGGAAGATTGGTCCGAGGTTTATCATGCAACAAATGCAAATACAGCATATAATAAGTTTGTTTCAATTTTTCTTACACACTATGATAATTTCTTTCCCGTTTGTTCTTCAGTTATGAAATGTAATAAACAAAAAGTTGGATAACAAATGGTATAATCAAATCTTGTAAAACTAAGAATCAGCTTTTAAGAGGTACAAAAGAAACCCTCTGCCCAGAACCGTAATGAACATAAAGTGTTTCGCAATAAACTCACCTCAGTTATACGTGTTGCCAAGAAAATGTATTTTGCTCATAGTTTTGCTAATTGTGCTGGTAATATAAAAAGTACCTGGTCTGTAATTAATAAGTACTGTAGGGGAGGGAATGAAACAAACAAATGCCTAAATAAACTAACTCTCAATGAAAAAACATATAATGCCCCTAAGGAGATATGTGATGCTTTTAATGATTATTTTATTTCAATTGGTTCAAAATTAGCAGGTGAAATCCCACCGTCTAATGAACATAAGTTTGAGGAGTTCTTGCCCCCATCCAATCCTTCCACTTTTTTTCTTCATCCTACAAATGATGCTGAAGTGCTTAGATTAATCAATGGTCTTAAATCTGCTGCTCCTGGTTTTGACGATATTTCCCAAGTGTTGTAAAAAATGTTCATTTATTATTTGTAAACCATTGTCATTATATTGTTAATCTTTCATTGTCAACAGCTTCTATCCCTGATAATCTTAAAGTAGCTAAGGTTATTCCTATTTTTAAAAGTGGTGATAAGGAGCAAATCACAAATTATAGACCTATTTCGATTTTACCATGCTTCTCCAAAATATTTGAAAGAATTGTTTTTGATAGGCTCATCAGTTTTCTGTTTTCTCACAAAATTATTTATAAATTCCAGTTTGGTTTCCTCCCTGGCAGGTCAACTGCTCATGCTCTGTTGCATCTCATTGATAAAATCACCCAAGCTTTTGAGAGAAAAGAAGTTGCCCATTGTACTTTTTTAGACCTGTCAAAAGCTTTTGACACCCTGGATCACTCTATACTTTTGCATAAATTATCAACTTACGGTATTCGTGGCATGCCACTTGATTGGCTTCAGAACTATTTAAAATTTCGTCAGCAATTTGTATCCTATTCTTGTACTCAATCTTATTCCAAGTTTATTTCTTGTGGAGTGCCACAAGGCTCAATTCTTGGTCCTTTGTTATTTGTAATATATATAAATGATATGCATCGAATTAGCTCTGTTCTTTCACCTTCACTTTATGCGGATGACACCACTCTTTTTTTACTCCCATCGTTCTCCTCATACAGTAATTGACAAAGCGGTTTCAGGTTTGAATAAGTATGCATCTTGGTTCAATGTAAATAAGTTATCCCTTAATGTAAAGAAGACTACTTCAGTTTTCTTTACTCCTACTAAATCGTGACTGGTCCCTTTACCCCAAACTCTCCATTGGTGATGTAAATTTTAATCATTCCCCCTCCTCAACATTTCTAGGTGTATTAGTGGATTGCAATCTTAATTGGCAACTTCACATAGATTGTATCTGTAATAAATTAGCAAAAGGTACTGGTATATTAAATAGATTAAGAACACATTTTCCTGAACATATACTTAAGATGCTATATAATACTTTGATTTTGCCGTATATATCATGTTGTAATGTCGCCTGGGGTGGTGCTTATCCTTCTAACATACAAAAGCTTTTTCTTTTGCAAAAACGTGCCATTCGAATTGTCACTGGTAGTCCTTTTAATGCCCATACAGCGATCTTCTTTAAATTGAGAACTCTTAATATATTTGACCTCCATAAATACCAACTTGCTATAACCATGTATCAATATAAGAATAACAATTTACCCAATGCTTTTGACCATTTTTTTTCGCAAAACTTTTACAAAACCAGAGGTCATAATGATTACCGTATTCGAAATTTAGGCTTACACTATCCCAACATTGTTTAAGATATGGGTGTAAAAGTCTGGAATGACATACCGCAAGATATTAAAAACGTAAATAATGTCAAAACATTTAAGTTACATCTTAAGAATTACTTTCTAAGCTTATATGATTCTATCTAATTCTGAGTTTTTTTTTGTTTTTTTCTTAAGATACCCGTTTAATGTTGACTATTGATATATGATTTCTTTTCTTTTTTTCATGTTAAGTTTGTGTCGTAACATTTTTGTTAATTATGTTTTCATGGGGGTTTCTGCCTCGATAAGCCTTTCTGGCTTGAGCAGATAACCCCTTCACTATCCCTTGCAAATTGTCACAAATGTATGTAAAGCTCAATTATTATTTTCTTAACCTGTATATTGTTGTATTTGCAAGAGAGTGAAAATAAAGTTACAATCAATCAATCAATCAATCGTCAAAAAAGCATTATTACGTCGCCGTGCACCACAACATTCCTGGATGTCTGACCTCGAGAATGGTCAACTTCCATTTCTCCCCCTTTGGAAAACTGGAAATTATTTTCTGAAGAACATAACATTTCTTATCATGTGGCAGAAAACTTTCTTTTATGTAACAGAAAATTTCCCATCATGTTACAGAAAATTTCCCATCATATTACAGAAAATTCCCCATCATGTCACAGAAAATTTCCCATCATGTCACAGAAAATTTCTCATGTCACAGAAACTTTCCCATCATGTTACAGAAACTTTCTCATGTCACAGAAAATTTCCCATCATGTCACAGAAAATTACTCCTGTCACAGAAAATTTCCCATCATGTAACAGAAATCTTTCCATCATGCAGCCGAAGCCTTCCAATTATGCAACAGTACACCATGACTTATTTGACCCAGAGCTGCTCCATGACCACGTCCGTCCTCTCTTGTCGTTCTCCTCATCCAGTGATTCATCCTCATCATCCGTTTCTTCATCAGATTCTTGAGACGATGTGAAACATTGAACCCAGCACAGTTCAGCCATGTCATCAGATCTATATAAACATTACAAGAGCTTGATTACAACTGATAATGTAGTAATATCCCGATAACGTAGTAACGACTGATAATGTAGCACAAAATTTACCGATAATGTAGTAAAGACTGATAATGTAGCAAAAAATTACTAATAATGTAGTACTGATAATGTAACAAGAAATTTACCCATAATGTAGCAAATCCAGTCTACATGTATTTATGGAAACGCATATTGACGAAGCTAATCAGCAACAGTTCGTTATCCTCATCCAAAGAAAAATTGCACTCATGGGCTAAATTTAAACACTTAGTATGGGGAGTGGGTAAAAGAAGCCCCCTCTCCCCCATGTGGCAAGGTTAGGGGCCCTCAAGTGTTAACCTGGCTCTGTTGATTCTGATGTAAATTTTGTGCAAACACCATGACATGTTCATTATTTCGTATTTGAATAAATATGACATTATATAGAGGGATTATTCTAGTTAAGAGGTATATCAGAATCTATGCTCAAATTAAATGCTTTCTTAGCACCGAATTAGTTGTATACCACATGTTTAATATTCATGAAATTAGAATGGGCTGTAGGGGATGCTTAGTGGACCTTATCTGCTGACGTAAAAGGCAGTGGCGTAATGGCTATGCCCTCTTGGGCGCTAGAACACCGGGTTCCCTGACCAAGTGCATTGCTAAGTGCCCACACAAAAATAATCAGTCATGAGTTAGCATCCCTCCTTACCAATTTCGCCCCATTTGAACTAAAGGAATTTTTTTTTCTCTGGCTGAATAAAAGGTTGAATAAACAAATTTTATATACCGTGTCAATTTAATATGTTAAGTTCAATATGCGAGTTGAAAAAACGTTAAAAAGCTATCTTCAATAGACGCGTTTCAGAATCGCACTTTAATAATAATAATAATAATAATAATAATACATTTGTATGTAGCGCATTATACCAAACGGTCTCAATGCGCTTTACATAAACAAATATAACATGAGAAAACCTTAAGATACAAACAGTAAGAGAACAAAAAACCATACTTAAAAAGATACAAGCAGGATAAAGTTACAAGGTCCAATGAGGGGAACTCATGAAAAGGTGTGTTTTCAATACACTCTTAAAAATGTCTAAAGTAGGGGCATTTCTGATGTAGATTGGGAGAATGTTCCAGAGTTTGGGGGCTGCAGATTGAAAAGAACGTTCACCTTAAGTCTTGGTGTTAATTTTTGGCGGCTTCAGGAGAATAGCACTGTTAGATCTGAGTGAGCGAGTTGGTAATTGTAAGGTGAGTAAGTTGGAAATATAATTTGGAGCAAGACCATGGATGGCTTTGTATGTGAGGGTGAGAAGCTTGTAGTTTATTCTTTCACATATAGGAAGCCAATGAAGTTGGTGGAGGATGGGTTTAATGTGAGATTTCTTACTTGTGAGAGTAACTAATCTGGCAGCAGTGTTTTGAATGCGCTGAAGCCTTCAGCCATCAAAGCAGCTAAAAATACTTCAGTTCGGAATTTATTTTTTTCCAAACAGGATAACAATTGCACTCATTTGAGTTATGTTAGGGTTAGCTTAGGGTTTAGGTCCAGCATTTAAGCCAATTAGACAAGAGGGAATTTGTGCCATTCCTATCTTGTTTTGGAAAAATCGGCACTTACGGGGCCCCCTGGCCCCCAGCGTCGATTACCACTCACTTCACTCGCTTTTCAACATCGGGTGTCCTGCCCTGCCAGCTACACCACTGGTCACGGTCGAATTTATGCTATTTTTACAAGTGCCATACACATGAATTCCTCTACCCAGCATTCTTCCCTCTAACTCCTATCCCCTCATCTCTATCAACCTAACATGCCCCATTCACTTACCACCCCACACTCACCTGTCCACCACCATTCACAACCCTCTCAGCTACCAACTATACTCTTAACCAACTCAACCCCCATTCATAATCCCTCCTCATAATTTACATAAACAGAGAAACATTAAGCCTTAATTTATATATGATACTCCTCATAAGAAACATGTTCAACATGATTGGTATTTTCTCTTATAAATCAGATGGGGTTATTTTTCTACCAAATCTCTGTCTGAAAATTTAATGCTGATTCAAGACAGAAATTACTATTCATGCTTCTGTTTTCTAGCTCTATTGAGGCGGACTTCATTGTTGGATTTTTATTTTATGCCAGGTACAAATATTTTAATTGCAATTCATGTCAGGAATGCATGTTTGTTTGTTGAGGCTTAACGGCACCACAACAGCAAAGGTCAAATTGTGCCCGAGAGATTAGAGTATATCAGAGGTAAAGAAAAAGGTGAGAGGAAATATCTGAGAAAAGGTTGAGAGTGAATAAACTATGATGGAGCTATGATCATATGAGGAAGTGCAATGGGGTAAAGAAATGAAATAAAATATGAAAGAAGAAAGCTAGGAGACAATTTTATCCAGGGAATTTTTCCCGAAGAGGACGGGCAATGGAACTGTAAGGAGTGAAGGAGGCTCTGGGGAGGTTGTACAGAGGGCAGTCAATTTACATAGAAACATGAAAAGAACTTTCTTAGATTCTTAAAGAATAACATCACCAGACATCATATGAAATACATGTAATTACATCAAAATTAATTCAAATGGTCAATTTGCAACTTTTTCAAGATGCAAAATTTGTGATGTCTACTGTTGACTAGTTCTCCATTTTCTCAATTTACAGCTCTTTAATCCATTGCCACAAAAAATTCATGAAAATTATTGCCCTGTCATTTATTGACACTGATCCCTGTCAAGGAAATGGTACATATCATGTTAAAGGAGAAATATACCCATAAGGGCGAGTGTCTTTTTTGACCTATTTTGCCTCCTAACGTCATCAAATATTATTGATGATGAATCCCCCCCCAAAAAAATACTTGGTATAAATATTAGTGTTGAATGTTTTAGCTCTTTACGACGGTCAAACAGCTTGGCTGAATATTTTAGAGTCTCTAGCAAATTGAGCCCTGACTTTTCAGTCTAGTGCCTCTCTAATAGCTCCACAGTCAGACAGGTGTTAATACCTCCCCAGCCCCTACAAAAGTTTCCCAGTGATAAAGTGTTAATGTATAAAGATTCTAGCAACTCGTAATTATCATGCTAACATATAATGCAGAGTATATATTCTCATCAATAGGTTAACAATATGCTTGAAATCCCATCCCTCTAGGGTTGGTACTTGGCTTCAAACCTATCTGTAATAGTCACTCCAGAAATGTGTGCTCACATACTGACATTCAACCGTAAATTGTTCCCATAGTGTATTAGTTGTAATTTCAAAAATTGTACAAAAGAAGAAGAAATAGATTTTGCTATCAGCCTGCTGAAAATCCTTGTCTGAAACAAATACTGCAAAAACAATAATTAATCTCTGGGAGTAAAAACATATTTCAAATTCAAATAAAAAAAATGTAAATTTAAAAGAGGGACCATATCTTAGCAGGTGACAGAAAAGGGCTATGAGAGCAGGGGTGCAAGATTCACCATTGAGACACTTTAATTGGGAAAAACATCCATTATCCATAAAAGGGTTTTGTATCAAGAAAGTTGAGGGAAAATATCAGGTGCTCAAAATCTTTAACTAATCTTTCAGAGGAAAGAAAAGTTATTTTTCCACGAAGAGAATTCTTCGCCACTGATGCACACAGAAAAGAACTCTTCGCCACTGATGCACACATCAGAAAGAAACTCTTCGCCACTGATGCATGCATCAGAAGAGAACTCTTCGCCACTGATGCACACATCAGAAAAAAACTCTTCGCCACTGATGCATGCATCAGAAGAGAACTCTTCGCCACTGATGCACACATCAGAAGAGAACTCTTTGCCACTGATGCACACATCAGAAGAGAACTCTTTGCCACTGATGCACACATCAGAAGAGAACTCTTTGCCACTGATGCACACATCAGAAGAGAACTCTTTGCCACTGATGCACACATCAGAAGAGAACTCTTCCCCACTGATGCACACATCAGAAGAGAACTCTTCGCCACTGATGCACACATCAGAAAAAAACTCTTCGCCACTGATGCATGCATCAGAAGAGAACTCTTCCCCACTGATGCACACATCAGAAGGGAACTCTTTGCCACTGATGCATGCATCAGAAGAGAACTCTTTGCCACTGATGCACACATCAGAAGAGAACTCTTTGCCACTAATGCACACATCAGAAGAGAACTCTTCCCCACTGATGCACACATCAGAAGGGAACTCTTTGCCACTGATGCACACATCAGAAGAGAACTCTTCGCCACTGATGCACACATCAGAAGAGAACTCTTTGCCACTGATGCACACATCAGAAGAGAACTCTTTGCCACTGATGCACACATCAGAAGGGAAGTCTTGCCACTCATGCACACATCAGAAGAGAACTCTTTGCCACTGATGCACACATCAGAAGAGAACTCTTCGCCACTGATGCACACATCAGAAGAGAACTCTTTGCCACTGATGCACACATCAGAAGAGAACTCTTTGCCACTGATGCACACATCAGAAGGGAAGTCTTTGCCACTAATGCACACATCAGAAGAGAAGTCTTTGCCACTGATGCACACATCAGAAGAGAACTCTTCGCCACTGATGCACACATCAGAAGAGAACTCTTTGCCACTGATGCACACATCAGAAGAGAACTCTTTGCCACTGATGCACACATCAGAAGAGAACTCTTTGCCACTGATGCACGCATCAGAAGAGAACTCTTCGCCACTGATGCATGCATCAGAAGAGAACTCTTCCCCACTGATGCACACATCAGAAGAGAACTCTTTGCCACTGATGCACACATCAGAAGAGAACTCTTCCCCACTGATGCACACATCAGAAAAGAACTCTTCGCCACTGATGCATGCATCAGAAGAGAACTCTTCGCCACTGATGCATGCATCAGAAGAAAACTCTTCGCCACTGATGCACACATCAGAAGAGAACTCTTTGCCACTGATGCACACATCAGAAGAGAACTCTTTGCCACTGATGCACACATCAGAAGGGAAGTCTTTGCCACTAATGCACACATCAGAAGAGAACTCTTTGCCACTGATGCACACATCAGAAGAGAACTCTTTGCCACTGATGCACACATCAGAAGAGAACTCTTTGCCACTGATGCACGCATCAGAAGAGAACTCTTTGCCACTGATGCATGCATCAGAAGAGAACTCTTCCCCACTGATGCACACATCAGAAGAGAACTCTTCGCCACTGATGCACACATCAGAAGAGAACTCTTTGCCACTGATGCACACATCAGAAGAGAATTCTTTGCCACTGATGCACGCATCAGAAGAGAACTCTTCGCCACTGATGCATGCATCAGAAGAGAACTCTTCCCCACTGATGCATGCATCAGAAGAGAACTCTTTGCCACTGATGCACACATCAGAAGAGAACTCTTCCCCACTGATGTACACATCAGAAAAGAACTCTTCGCCACTAATGCATGCATCAGAAGAGAACTCTTTGCCACTGATGCACACATCAGAAGAGAACTCTTTGCCACTGATGCACACATCAGAAGAGAACTCTTTGCCACTGATGCACACATCAGAAGAGAACTCTTTGCCACTGATGCACACATCAGAAGAGAACTCTTTGCCACTGATGCACACATCAGAAGAGAACTCTTCCCCACTGATGCACACATCAGAAGAGAACTCTTCGCCACTGATGCACACATCAGAAAAAAACTCTTCGCCACTGATGCATGCATCAGAAGAGAACTCTTCCCCACTGATGCACACATCAGAAGGGAACTCTTTGCCACTGATGCATGCATCAGAAGAGAACTCTTTGCCACTGATGCACACATCAGAGAAGAGAACTCTTTGCCACTAATGCACACATCAGAAGAGAACTCTTCCCCACTGATGCACACATCAGAAGGAACTCTTTGCCACTGATGCACACATCAGAAGAGAACTCTTCGCCACTGATGCACACATCAGAAGAGAACTCTTTGCCACTGATGCACACATCAGAAGAGAACTCTTTGCCACTGATGCACACATCAGAAGGGAAGTCTTTGCCACTAATGCACACATCAGAAGAGAACTCTTTGCCACTGATGCAC
>JAIGNY010000638.1:30000-53168 GCA_020152595.1 Chiridota heheva
GAAATGAAAATTGACGGAATATTCCTCTAACTACGTATATCTAAAATTAAGAGCATGAACGACAAAGGATCAATCAGGCCAACCTTCCCCCATCTCACCTCTTAATCTTCTTTGCTTGAATCAAATCAAAAACCTTGAGTTCTGAGCCAGCAACAATCAGCCTGGAGGTACCCTCTGCCGTGACACAATGCTTGGTGGCAAAGATTCGACTCGTGTTTGGGTGACGAAGAGTGGCCAGATACTTTTCCTCTGGTAGTGCAAAAACTGTTCAAATAAATTAAAATAAGTAGATTTGAGATGGACAGTGTTGACACTTACAGTATGTCCAAACATACAGATTACTAAAACAATAATTTTAAAGTATCTTCAGCTAATCATTTTATTCATCTCTTTGACAATCATATAACTTCTCTATAAACCAACACAAATATTCCCCCAACATTTCAGATACTTATTATCGAACACAATGTTTATTATCAACCAAACATATTTACAGTACATGAATACAGATGCTACATGGAACAAGATGAAGGGAGGGCCAAAAATCTTATTCTGCTGAGACATTTAAGTTTTAAGTTCTAACAGACTTGAATAGAAGTGACTGATATCAAGACTAGTCTTTCAACACCAGTCATTTTCTCAAAACATATTGACAGCTTCAATATTTTTTTACCAAAATGAAACATTTTTTTTTTTTTGTCCTCTGTCATCTCCAAAGTGGAACAAGATGTCAGCAATAGTTTAGTCATAGATGGGGTTTATCTGTTTGTCCTCTGCCATACATGATAGACAAAACCCAATACCACTGAACTAATCCTTTCAGTCTGATGGACACTTACAATTCAGAAATCCTTCTCCACTGTCCAGGTCATACCCAGAAGAGATGAGAGTCCTACTGGCTGCATCCATCATCAAACAGTCACTGCTACCAAAGTCACCATGGTTACGAATCTTATGCACAGTGCCTGTAAAAGTGAAAGTATAAATCAGAAGAAAAATATATAAGAAATAAATCAGAATGACAACATATATTTTTCAACTTGAACTGAGAAATCTAGTCAGTCACTTTTGAGCAGTGTAGTTTTGAGGGACAGATCCTTATATTCTACAAACCCACTCGTACACACCTGAAGTGAAATAGAACATCAATAATGCTGTGGAGTTGAAATTAATTATAAAATTTCCCACGGTTCTGAATAAAGGTGTCAAAAATATTCCCACAAAAAATCACGACAGAAATAATATTTTTGTAGTGAATACATCTTTACTGCTCAACACAGACATCAGTCATATCTCGGTTTGTCTGACCTCAATCCCATTCTCTAAATCAGTAAAAAATCTTGTTTTTCTTCAACCGGAACTGACCATGGAGAAGCATATCACAGAGCTTTGCAGGATCTGCAACTACCACTTGCACAATATTGGCAGCATCAGACACCTTCTGACTCAAGAGACGGCTTCAGCATTGGCAAGGTCATTAATCCTGTCACGTCTTGATTATTGCAAGTCTGCTTGTTGGTGCGTCACATGAGAACATCAAACGATTGCAGAGGATACAAAACAATGCTGTATTGTCACTAAAACATCAAAACGTGACAGTATTACAGCCGCGTTAAAGCTTTTGCACTGGCTACCAGTTGAAGCTAGAATCGAGTATAAAATATTGTGTTTAGCCTACCAGTGTATAGACAGATCAGCACCAGAATACCTCTGTGAGCTTCTGTCCATCTATCAGCCAAAAAGTGTCTCAGGTCTAGTGACAAACAATTGCTGGATATACCAAAGTGGAGACTAAAATCTTTTGCTTACAGGTCTTTCACAGTGGCAGCCACCAGAAAATGGAATGATATTCGAAATCCATGAAAGACATTACATTTTTGAATACGTTTAAATCTCAGGTCAAAACATATGTTTAAGAAGTATTATTGATTTTTATTATAATTTAATTTAATCGTTTATTTACATTAACCTATCATTTTTATTGTATAAGCGCTTTGAGCATACTCCACAGTGTGGATTAAGCACTATATAAATGTTCCTATTATTATTATTATTATTATATACTTCCCTCGTTCGTAATTTAATGTACTTTTCATTGCACAATTACACAGGGGATGTTTTAAAACTTTACCACATATTCTGTTGTTTACTCAAGAAATTGAAAATCTTTTATGATTTTTCTTTCTTCCGGCAAATTCCTGATTTACCTGTGGTTATAACTGCCGGAACCAAACATTTTGCCCAGCTCTGCAATGAAAGGTGCCATGTCTAACTTCTGACTTCTCTTTCTGCAGACACATTCAATCAATCGGTTTTGATTGCCTGTTAGTACATTGATTGTTTCTCCTTCTTTCTTAGGCCTTTCTTTTGTAAAAATTGTTGCAATTAATAATAATTGTCAAAGCAGCACTCACAGAAAACCCATTTTTATTACTGTAACTGTAAATGGAATTTGGAATTTGGCATAATGCAGCAATTACTGATTCCCATGATGTAGAAATATTTTGCTGGATATTCAAGAAAAAAGTTTGAAATCACCATCCAAATACTATTTTCACTGGTAAATGGATCAATTTTCAACAGATTTTGGTAAAGTTTTGTACTATTTTCATGATATTTTCAATATTCTCTCAGACAATTATGCATCCGGCCATCATTGTCTTTAAGTTTCAAACAATATAGTTCTTACCTTGTTTCCAGTCAAGAACTTTGATGTTGATTCCATCGTCACCAAAGTAAATAAACGATCCCTTCAGGAAGACACTGTGAATTCTTCTCCAGGTCAAGGTCATGTCAGGGGATGCTGGACGGACATTCTCAGATTCATACACAAGGCTGAGAGCTTTGTCTTTGAGTTGCCATAGTTTAATGGTGCCCTCTGCATCACATGACACCACCTGGTCTCCACTGATCTATGAGATAGAAATGATCGTGAAAATAAACAATGGATAAATCAAACCCTCTCCACTCATCGGAATATACATTTTATGATTAGAAACAATTTTCCAAAAGTTATTGAAGTAAGGTATAATTGACAATGTATATAAATACCTAACTTTTATCAATCTATTTTTCTAGAAGGTTTTACTAATACAAAAAGGATGATAGATTTTAATGAAATACATCAACTTTGTGGGAGAATGTGTTGCTGTGATGTCATACTGGGGTTTTTCCTATTCATTTATAGGCATTTTTTGTGAATCTTAAAATTTGAATATCTCCTGGTAGGAATAACATATCACAATGATTTTTGTACTAAATTGGTTCCAAAAATGTTCTCTTTCTTATAAAAGGTTACGAATAAACATGGGAATATTCCTTTACGGAAAAACTTGTGAAGATATGATATATATTAGTGTTATTTTAGGAACTTTATTTCTCTTTAATACTCTAACCACCAAAGAGAACTTCCAACTGATATAACTTTAAAAATTCAATACTTTTGCCATAAAGTATTCAGTATGCATAAACTCACTGAATCTTCATCACTTCCCGCAAGTAATAACCATTCGGGTCTGTGCTATTATGTTCAGTCAATTAGTCTTGTCCGATTTGATCGTCATCGTAAACTAATAAAAAAGATCTGGTTGCAGTTCTGGACATAAAAAAAAAGATTCTAAATTCCAGTGTTCAACAAATATTGTTTGTTTGTTTGTTTGTTTGATGAGGTCTTAACGGCACCACGACAACGAAGGTCAAATTGTGCCTGAGAGGTCAGATCATTTTAGAGGTAGTAAGGAAAGAGACCAGGGGAAGAATGAGAGAAATTCAAGAACAAAAGCCAGAAAGCTGTGATCGAGAGAGGAGGTGTATGGGTAAAACTAAAAACAGAGTAGAGAGGGGGTGGAAGAGGAGGATTAAATATGGTTGTAGAGGGATGCATGCTGAAGGAAGGAGACTATTTTATCTGCAGGATTTTTTTGGAAGAACTCAGCAATTGAGTTGTGGGGAGCGAGAGAAGCTCTGGGAAGGTTGTACAGGAGGCAAGCAAGGAGAACGTGTTGGATTGTAAGGATGCAGTGGCAATTGTTACAGAGGGGTTGGGGGAACCAATAAGGAGGTGGGAGTGAGTGAGGTGGGTGTGACCAATTCTAAGACGGGTAATATGAACGTTGTCGATACTGAGAAAGGTTGTTAATGGTGGATTTGATCGGGATTGTGGGCTGGATAACATGGAGTTTGTTATCAATTTGGAAGTTCCATAAGGTTTGCCAGCAGCGGTCACGAACAAGAGAAGCGATAAGCGGTTTGATGTCAGAGAGGGTTTTGGGAAAAGGGGAAGGGAGGAGGTTAAGGACAAGCTTAGCGGCTGTATCAGCCCTGTCATTGCCAGGGATGCCAACATGGCTGGGTATCCAGAAGAAAAGAACACTTTTCCTGCAGAGGGTGGGAGAAAAGAGTTTCCGGAGGAGGAGGTGGCAGGTGAGGTTATCCCATTTAAGATTGAGTAATGAAGTAAGAACAGCCTTTGAGTCAGAGAAAATGGCAAAGTGACTAAGAGGAGAGTACTCAATAAAGTTGAGGGCGAGGAGAATGGCCTTAGCCTCGGCTGAAAAGATGGATGAGTGGTCAGGAAGTCTGCTACTGAGGGTGATGTCTTGGATGATGGCAGCAGCAGCTGTCTTGTTGCCTTCCTTGGAGCCATCAGTATAGATGGAGGTGTAATTTGAGAGTTGGTCTTTGATTTGGTTGTGGAGATTGATGAAGAGATTAGGGTGAGTTTGAGATTTGTTATAAGTGGAGAGGTCTAGGTGGACAGAAGGAAGGGGTGGCCCAAAGGCGGAAAAGTGGGCCAGGAATAGGTGCCGAGTGGCGGGGTTGATGCCAAGTTGAAAGAGGTCTGATTTAATGCGTAAGCTGAAGGGGGCGGTAGGGTTTTAGTCCTATCAAAGAGGGAGGAGAAATTGGGGTACCTAATGAGGTTGTAAACAGGGTTCTGGGTGTTGGTGAGGACTCTAAAAGCATAGGAGAGGCTAAGCTTTTTACATCTAAGTAGAAAGGGGTTCGTTGGCTTCAACATGAAGGCTAGTGATTGGGGAGGTCCTGTAGGCTCTAGACAAAGCCTGAGGGCTTCATTTTGGATGGTGTTAATGTGGTTGAGGTATGAGTTGTGAGCGACACAGTAAACAATATTGCCATAGTCAAGCTTGGCACGAATGGTGAGCCTGAAAATTTTGAGGAGAGCATGGCGGTTCGCTCCCAAGTAGTGTTGAGAGCAGTCGGAGGATGTTGAGGGAGCTATTGCATTTTAGTTTCAGGTTGGTGATGTGTGGCTTGTAGGTGAGCTTGGGGTCTAGAGTTAGACCAAGGAACTTTGTGTTTTCAACTTTAGGGATGCGATTCCCATTGAGCACAAAGTTCGGGTTGGGGTGGAGGTTGTTGAAATGACAAAAGTGCATGCAGACTGTCTTGTCTTTGGAGAATCTAAAACCGTTATTGTTGCTCCAGACTTGCAGCTGATTGAGGCTGGTTTGAAGCCTATTTTCAACAATAGGAAAGCTAGGGGAGGAGTAGAAGATGGTGAAGTCATCCACGTAGAGGGTACGTTTGATGCTGGGGCCAAGGTCATTCCCGATGTCATTAATGCTCAGGTTGAAGAGAGTGGGGAGAGGATGCTGCCTTGGGGGACGCCCTCTTCTTGGGGGTACGGCTTGGAGAGGGTGTGGCCAATCTGAACTTGGAACTGCCTGGGTGAGAGGAAGTTTTGAATAAAGATGGGGAGGTGGCCTCTGAGGCCAATGGTGTGAAGTTTCGGGTAATGCCGATTTCCAAGTAGTGTCGAAAGCTTTCTCGAGGTCAAAAAATATGGCAATGAGGTGTTCCTTTTTGCAAAGGATTCCCGGATAGCGGTGTCGAGCGTAATTAACTGGTCTAGGGTATTGCGACGCGTTTTGGAAGCCGCTTTGGTGAGGAGAGAGGATTCTGTTGGTCTCGAGGAACCAGTTTAGTCTCTGATTAATGATCTTTTCCATAATTTTACAGAGACAGCAAGTAAGGGGCGATGGGTCGGTAGCTGGTGGGTCGGTGCTATCCTTCCCGGTTTAAGGACGGGATGACAATAGCTGTCCTCCAGATAGGGGAAAGGAGTGTGAGGACCAAATGTGGTTGAAGATGGTGAGTAGGGTAGTGGTGGCTTTGATGGGGAGGTGTTTCAGAAACTGATAGGGATGTTATCTGGGCCCTTGGAGGTGCAGTCAGCGTCGCTGATGGCTTGGTTTAATTCAGAAAGGGTGAGAGGGGTGTTGTAGCTTTGGAGTTGTCAGAGGAAAAGTGATTCTCCGGGCTTCATCGCAAGCTTTTTGATTTTGAAAGCATTGGAGTAGTTGGTCGAGGCCGAGATGTTGCTGAAAGAGGCGAGGTGGTGGTCAACGATGTCTTTTTGCGGTGAGAAGGTCTCCATTCCAAGAGAGATGGGAGATGGAAGATTTGCCTACTCTGCCGTGGAAGCTGTTAACCATTCTCCAAATCTTCTTAATATTGAAACAAATTTACCCCGCTAAGTGTAGGGAAGATATTTACGAGAGTTATACTTACAGTACCTTCCATGCTATAAATATGCAATCTGGTCCCATGACCTGATTCTAACACAATTCTAACTGAATTTTAAAATGTTACCAACCCAGCCCTGGACCCAACATACTTTCAATTTCCCTCACTTATCATCATACTCATATCAAAGTATACATACAGTAAGCGCAGTAACAGCTTCTTCATGCCCAATCATAGAAAAGACGCTCTCCGCACTCAACATATCCCATAATTCCACTTTTCCTCCTTCATAGGCTGCAACAACCAGATGGCGCCTTCAAAAACCTCGGCGCATGTGACGGGATTGAATGTGTATATTGACTTGATCATTCTACCGTTCTCAAACTGCCACAATTTCAAGGTACAATCTAACGATGCAGTGAGTAGAATCCTGACATCGGAGGACTGATCGTATTTGGAAGCTGCAGAGAAGAAAAATATATGCCATGAAGCATGTACATCATTTGCATCAACGTTAATGTTCACTGTAGATGTCCATGCCTATATCACAATCAGCATTCAGCCTAGTGATTAACACTCCTTTCAGCATTCAACAAATCATACATTACCTGGGACAACCAAAAATCATATCAGGGCAACCATGATATTTACTTGACTTTCCCGGATGAACAGCTTGGTTTCCAGCAAAATTTGCATTGCATGTATACAAAACATTCCATGGGGCATCCTTATTTCTTATTTACTTTCAGGAAAATCACAAATTCAGATACTCCCGCCCAGCAGACAAGTTGATTTTTGGTTGATTTGTCAATCCCTGATCCATTGAGGTCATTTCTTTTGAAGCTAGACCAAATGTGTCCAGTCCCTTTTCTTTCCTCACCCATCTTTCCCTACCCCACCATAATTTTCATCTTCCCAAACATTTGACCAATCAGTTCTTATCCCATGAAACAAGCTTTCTACTGAGTTATATCCTAAGTGTCTCCATTTCTTTTATTTGACTTGCTTAACTAACAGACATATAAACAAAGAAAGACAAAAATGAATTCTCTTCACATCCAAAACATCTCACCTATTAAAAACATCCACCCACAAGAAGAGCCTGAGCAGGGATGAGCCTGGCTGACAAAAACCATGTGCTTGGACTTTGATAATGGTTATACATAGGCTAAGAGGTCAAACCTTACATATAAGGTCACACACTCTCACAGTACTGGTTTCCCTTCTTAACACCAGAACCAAAAGGTTTTGTGGTTCTAATGCTTCTTTTTCATAAGCTGATTGATTTACAAAATTTGTATTTACTGTCATGTCATTGCATATCATGAAATATTTGTTCCATAATATTTATTCATAAGCCACACCCACCATGCAAATAAATAAAAATGTTTACAACAATAACATTTGCACAATGATTAAAAACATTATCATAGCAAGTATGATGCAAAAGGGTTGCTCATTTATTCTTTTTCAAGAATTTTTCAGTAAGCCCCACCCACTCATTTATATTCATGAAATCACTACCACAACAGTAGAACATATGTACAGACCATGACCCATCTGTGAACCTGATATATAGCATAAATCTGATGTATCATCCTGGGGTACAGTATGGTGTTTACATCATCATTAAACCACACCCACTATGCATATTTATGACATTTGCTGATAGCATAAGCATGTACACAATAACCAACAAAAATAACCATGCCCAATATGACGCAAAGTGGACATACACTTGTTTATTTATAACTTTTTTACAATTTTCATTTTAAGCCTCACCCACTTATTGATGTGCATGATATCACCACCAAAAACAACAGGACACATCTACAGACCATGGGCTATTTGTGTACCAAATATGACATGAACGCAGTTTACAGTTCTTGAGTTACCGTGTTTACAAACTCTTTTCAGCAAAATCATATTGGGCTCTGCCCACTATGCATATAAATGAAATTCAAGGTTAATACATCATGAACATGTATACAACAAGTAACATCATAATTATCCCAAATATGAAACAAAACAGACATGCGGTTGTTAAAATATGAACATTTCACGCTTTTTATATTAAGCTCCGCCAACTCATTAAAATGCATGATATCACCACCAAAAACATTAGGCACATATACAAATCATGGGCTATCTGTGACCCAAATATGACATGAATCCAGTTTTACGTTCTTGAGATACCATGTTTGCAAGCTCTTTTCAGCAAAATAATATCAAGCCCCGCCCACTATGCATACTAATGCAATTTAATGTTTTTACATTATGAACATGTACACACCAGGTAACATCATAATTACAACAAATATGATACACAACAGACACGCGCTTGTTACAATATGAAGATTTCAAGATTTTTACAATACGCCCAGTCTACTTATTATGCATGACATCACCATGAGTAGAACCACAAATGAGTTTTAAACAAGAAAACTGCAGAAATGGCAAATAAGAAATCATGAAAGAGAAAGAAAATCACTGAAATTCAGTGAATTGAGTGAAATGGCTCATCCCTGACTGAAATGGCTCATCCCTGACTGAAATGGCTCATCCCTGACTGATATGGCTCATCCCTGACTAAAATAGCTCATCCCTGACTGAATGGCTTATCCCTGACTGAAATGGCTCATCCCTGACTAAAATGGCTCATCCCTGACTGAAATGGCTCATCCCTGACTGAAATGGCTCATCCCTGACTGATATGGCTCATCCCCGACTAAAATAGCTCATCCCTGACTGAATAGCTTATCCCTGACTGAAATGGCTCATCCCTGACTAAAATGGCTCATCCCTGACTGAAATGGCTCATCCCTGACTGAAATGGCTCATCCCTGACTGAAATGGCTCATCCCTGCATATGACTGGAATTTGGCTCATCCCTGACTGAAATGGCTCATCCCTGACTAAAATGGCTCATCCCTGACTGAAATGGCTCATCCTTGACTGAATGGCTTATCCCTGACTGAAATGGCTCATTCCTGACTGAAATGTCTCATCCCTGACTGAAATGGCTCATCCCTGACTGAAATGGCTCATCCCTGACTGAAATGGCTCATCCTTGCATATGACTGAAATTTGGCTCATCCCTGACTGAAATGGCTCATCCCTGACTGAAATGGCTCATCCCTGACTGAAATGGCTCATCCCTGCATATGACTGAAATTTGGCTCATCCCTGACTGAAATGGTTCATCCCTGACTGAATGGCTCATCCCAGAATAAAATGGCTCATCCCTGACTGAAATGGCTCATCCCTGACTGAATGGCTTACCCTGACTGAATGGCTCATCCCTGACTGAATGGTTCATCCCTGACTGAAATGGCTCATCCCTGACTGAAATGGCTCATCCCTGACTGAAATGGCTCATCCCTGATTGAAATGGCTCATCCCTGCATATGACTGAAATTTGGCTCATCCCTGACTGAAATGGTTCATCCCTGACTGAATGGCTCATCCCTGATTAAAATGGCTCATCCCTGACTGAAATGGCTCATCCCTGACTGAATGGCTTACCCTGACTGAATGGCTCATCCCTGACTGAATGGTTCATCCCTGACTGAAATGGCTCATCCCTGACTGAAATGGCTCATCCCTGACTGAAATGGCTCATCCCTGACTGAAATGGCTCATCCCTGACTGAAATGGCTCATCCCTGACTGATATGGCTCATCCCTGACTAAAATAGCTCATCCCTGACTGAATGGCTTATCCCTGACTGAAATGGCTCATCCCTGACTAAAATGGCTCATCCCTGACTGAAATGGCTCATCCCTGACTGAAATGGCTCACCCCTGACTGATATGGCTCATCCCTGACTAAAATAGCTCATCCCTGACTGAATAGCTTATCCCTGACTGAAATGGCTCATCCCTGACTAAAATGGCTCATCCCTGACTGAAATGGCTCATCCCTGACTGCATGAAATGGGTCATCCCTGACTGAAATGGCTCATCCCTGCATATGACTGGAATTTGGCTCATCCCTGACTGAAATGGCTCATCCCTGACTGAAATGGCTCATCCCTGACTAAAATGGCTCATCTCTGACTGAAATGGCTCATCCTTGACTGAATGGCTTATCCCTGACTGAAATGGCTCATTCCTGACTGAAATGTCTCATCCCTGACTGAAATGGCTCATCCCTGACTGAAATGGCTCATCCCTGACTGAAATGGCTCATCCTTGCATATGACTGAAATTTGGCTCATCCCTGACTGAAATGGCTCATCCCTGACTGAAATGGCTCATCCCTGCATATGACTGAAATTTGGCTCATCCCTGACTGAAATGGTTCATCCCTGACTGAATAACTCATCCTAATGGATGAAAAGTATTAATATTTAGTTTATATGTATCAACACTTTGGAAATTTGGATTGTGTGCAAAATTAATCCTATAATGTATACTATACTACAAGCCTCAAAATTTCAGATTTTATGGGAACCCAATTTTGGGGTGCAATGTGTACATGGGAACCCATCGAAACCTATTTTGGCGGCTCCATGAAAAAATTCTCAGAACCAATTTAAACCCATTAACTTGAAATGAAATAAAATACTCAAGAATCAACAGGTGCACAAGCATATGTCTTGGTGCAAACTTATGACAATAAAAAAAAAGCATTACGTTGTACAATGCCATGTGCTTTGCGGGAAACTTTGCTAGTGTCTTGTTACAGTTTATCATATTGTTTCTTGCCGGTCTGTTTTTGACTTGAGTACTTTATTCTCTTTCTTTTCTTTTTTGTTTTGTTTTCCTTACTGCATTTCAATTAAGTATTATTTGTTCATTAAAAAACATTGTTGTATGTGGCCTAATATAACATACATAAATTTTGAAACAAAAAATTCAGTTGTTTTTTACACTTTTTATTATAAAAAAAATGTAACGCTTGTTGTCAATAAGTTTTAAAAGTAGAGCTGCAAGCGTTGAGGGATTTTACTAAGCGTGTACACTCCAAAAGGAGCATGTCATTACATGCATTTAGTACCACAATTTCGAAGTACAGTACACCGGGCACTTGCTCTAATTTACTAAGTTCAAAAATCGCTACAACCAGTATGGTAAAAGTACTGATTCCATTACAAATAGACGCTGAATTTTGCTTCCCAAATCAAGAAAAGTTTATTTCTACAGTATAAATCATCATTTTTTTGACAAATGTTCATGGAAATTTGACTTAAAAAGAACAGAAAAATTCCCATAGATGTCATTTAATCTTGACACGTGTAACTTTTAACATACACACTAGGGCTTGCATGCTGTGATACCTTGGCGCCGCCATAACTAATTTTAGAACTATGCCACCACCACCATAAATACGTTTCATGGCCCGATATGTTTTGTGAAGCATGCTGAATTTCAGCTTTGTTGAAACCTTTATTGTTTTGTTTATTTTGCAATATTCTTTTTCTTGCAAAATTTATTTGACTCATCAAATATTTACATGTTAATGCAATTGATCGCCATGATTTAGGTATTTTTGACAGTGCATTTATTTCTTGGTCAATTCTACAGCTTGTAAAACTGGTCTTGATCAAAGCCTAACATTATGTTGTTAAGTTTGAGTGTCACTGTCAAGAATAATTACTCAAATTACTGCTGCACATTGCGGGGTGCATATCGCAAGTTTATACTCGGATTTGGCAAAATGCAAATGCAAAATATCCCATTCATTAGTGATTACTGCACATTTGTAATTACTGCACATTTGTGATTACTGCACATTTGTGATTACTGCACATTTTGTGATTCTCGTGATTTGAAAAGAATTATACTAATCGCTTTTGTTTTTTTAAATTGTAAGTGATCTGAGTTGTAAGTTGTGTGTGTGCAGTGTGTATGTCATTCAGTTCTGCAATTTTTTATTTCTTGTGCATGGAAATAAATTTTCAGTTCCGATGGTTTTAATATCACGGTACCGTGTCGACACGTTCCTGGAAACTTGATCACTACCGTGGTTTTTTGAGGCTTGTACTAAGAGGAAAGTATTCATTTTGTATTCTGCTATTGAAATATAGCACTATTGTGTGCACACATCACTTATGAACAGCGAAGCAATAAATGCACTACCTATACCACTGAACAAAGATGTCAAGTCAAACAGCTTATGCACCTATCAATTGTTAGACGAGGGGTAACTCATTGTATATCAAAAGGAGGTCATATCAAGGAGGTCATTCAAAAAAATAGGTATGTCAATGTGCATCATTCTTTTTGTGCTAAAAACATATATCAAAACAACATTGTCAACATTGCCTACCTATTGTTGTATGTTTATAAAAACGCAACTTACAGCAATAAACAGGCCATGACACAATTAGATACATACAATATTCAGGCGAGAGGTATGAAGTATCAATCCCGCATTCTGATAAAAAATAAAATTGCACACTGCAAATGGTAGAAATTTCTAAAGATGTTTTAACATTCCAATTTTTAAATTTATAAATGATATTCGTGCATTCCATCAGGGGAATACACTGAAAAGTTTAAAATATGTAACAGAGCTTCATATCAAATGTCGTCAGAACCTACAGTATCTCATGAAATTTTCGCTAAATCGTCCAGTTTTGGTGGAATTTTAACTATTTTTTCTGTCATCAATATAAATATAAATTCTTGTCAGGTGTGTCACAAGGACAGTCATTGTCAGTCACTTTCATAATATGTCGTCAGAAAATCATTTTGAAGTGTGTCAAAAGTAGGCAATTGTCAGTCAAAATACTATGCATGGGTGCATCATTGAGTATAAATGTATGACGCACCCATGAACATTGACACACATATCCCGGGGTAGGAGGGTGCGCCATACAATTGATAGGTGCATAATTCTTACATCTTACTAACTGTTCTTAATGATGACTCAGCTTAGCATTGATAATCATCACAATCTTCAATTCAAAATAAATCAATAAACAAACAGCCAGTACAGACATGAAAACAAACAACTGACAGAGCTTCATCAAGCGCTCTGTGCTTTGGTTACGTTTCCTTATAATTGGAAGATGATTAAAATTATTGATCAAAGTAGACAAACTTTTTCCTTTTTGAGGGTTGTTATTTATTGTACATCAAAGACACAACAAGTATATCGCTGGATCAAAGTTTACATATATAACTCTTATCAGACTGAAATTGGGTGAGTGCAAAACCTCCGGCATTTATAAGCAGCGCCTTCTGTCCAAACAATGGTTACAGCGCAGGTAAGATGACGCACCTGAGTTCACATAAAATATAGCCAGATTGTACAAGTGAGTTTGAGAAGTTTATTCAGGGAGTCGAATTTTAAAATTTTCACCACTGTTCAACAGAAGAGGCTTTCTTAAAAAACACTGTTCGGATCAAATTTCACTGTTCTAACATTTTTCAATAAAAAGGCAATTCCTTGTTTTAAATTGGACATTTTTGTCTTAAGATATACTTGTATAAAGAGAAACAAATGAATAATAGTCAGAAGGCTGCTGCATAAGAGTCAAAACTCTTAAAAAGTAAGGCTGTAACATCTATTGTATCATATGTATACGTGGTAAATACATAACAGAACCCAATGCAAAATACAGTAGTATCAGGGATGTAGAGAGAGACTTGAAAAATTATTTGCAAAGATTATTAATATGTATGTAGTACAAATTATTATGTCTTCAACAAATGGCATGGGGGTAGGTCAATTTGACCATACCACATGCTGGAAAATATATTTTCTCAACAAACAAAACCTTAAAATGCAGCAGGAAAAAAATGAATTCATGGCTTGTTTGAACAAAAAATTATGCTTCCAACAAAAGGTATGAGCTGTTTTTATAAATAATGTGGGTCATCATATTTTGTCAAAACACACACACAAAATGGATTCACACACAAAGTTAAAAGAACAAACCTTTGAAAATCCCATCTTGCAATTATCTCACTTATACTCAACAATTCTAAATTTTTAATCATGCAGGCAAAAACCCAGTAATCCATATATATGTTAAAAGAAATTGGGATTTCCCACCTGCGCTAGTGCTGCAGACCTGGGCCTTTCGCAAATTATGTTCTGCACAAATCAGTCCATTATTGTGCAATCTGGCAGCCGTCACAAAGGTTTTTCTCAATGAAACTTATTTCAGTCACGCCCCTTTTAACATTACAAGATCAACACACTGCTCTCACCTTGATGACTGGTCCCATGTCACAGTGTACTAAACATACAATGTACATCACGTAACGTGCTGTGTATATACATTGCATTATTAAGGCCTTGACCATTCATGTGCTCATGTTCAGAGCTTGCAAAATTTGTCATGTTTAATCGATCGCAGAAATTTTAAAACTTAAAACCTGCGGTTCTACACAGCCCTTCTAGCCATTTTCTAGGCAATTTGCTGTAGCAAAATGAAGATAGAACTCCATTTTTACCTATTATTGACTGGAGGTATTTTTAAAACATCAGAAAGGTATTTCATGCTGTGTGAATCATTGAACTTGGGCCTAGACCAGTGTTAGAACTAGTGTATACATCGTGAGTTCAAAAGTTAGTTCATGAATGCCAAGTGATAACTACTTTGTATGCTTGCAAATACTAAAATTTACCTGAATTTTGTTAAAATAAGTTGTTTTTAGTATGAAATATTAGGAAAAGAAAACAAAAACATGATTTTTGACATTTATTCACTTAATTTATCTTTAAAAACCCTAGGAAAGATAGGTTTTTTTCAATAGTTTTTATCCCTGAAATCCTGGTTGTCGTTATGAATCCTTATGTTGTAGGGATGGCGCAATCACGGGATAGGGATACCAGGAACTTAGTGACAACCGGGATCCTGCATAACGCTATTAATTGCAGCGCCAATTGGGGAAAGAAAGGTTTTCATACTTAAAAATATTTGTTACGAGGACATGTTTATGATAGAAAACAACACATTTCATGATGTTGAAGCTATATGTTTGAGGAAAAATACACTGTTCCACGGAACAGTGATATTTTAAAATTCACTGTTCCTGCTTCAAAAGCACCACTGTTCTCAGAACAGCGGAACAGCAGGAAATTAACCCGATTCTTAACAGAGGCTGTAGAACGGCACTCTTAACACTCAAAAAGGAAGACGTGTTTCATAAATTGGGAGCACCATTGAGAGAGGCACGATCTCATGTCTGAGATGCGCACGATCTCATGTCTGAGATGATGTTTGAGAACAACAAGCAAAGCGCTTTGAAGATGTACGGAGACATCAAAAAGCTGGTTTATAATAAATCTTAATCTTAACAAGAGGGTATGAATCAAAGAAACCTTCAATGAGACTGAGAGTTCTGACATTTTCAATGATGTTACATGTATGCTGGACCTTGTTGGAAACACAAAAATATGAAGGGATTTCAAGTCTCAACGAGCGTTTTTAATACTTACAATGAAAGAATTTCTTAAATTTCCAAAAGAGACTTGATTACACTAAAGAACTATTAAATGCTAGAACCAAAATCCCTTACTGCATTCAATAAAAAGTTTGAAATGCAAATTTGTTCCAAATCACCAACATTTGATTTTGAAGTGTTTTCTTTTCATAGCCTTTCTTACAAAAAGGTTTGTAAGCAACAATTACAGTTATTAAGTTTTTCTCACTCATTACAAAATTTCAAATGAGAACTATTCTCATTTATTACATTTATAATCACACAAGTTTGAAATTAACTTGGTTACCTCCTCAAAAAGACACTTGTCTTTTTCTAGTTTTGTACATGCAGGTATTACAAATAGTTGGCTTTGAAGTATTGTAAACCATAGTCACATGACCAACATTACATCTAGAGTGATATAGGTACAGTACTTCAGATTCAAAAGCGGGTATGCTGCAGCTTAAGATTTGTGTTTAGGGGCCATCAGCTCAGCACTTACTAACTGCTAAGGACTGTCATCACAAAAAGAGAATTTGTCAAAGGCATAGCCATCACAAGTTCAAAACTTAATGGTGTTTAATTGTTGTAGTGTCTTTACAAATTTTAATTTCATTAGCCTCCAACAAATGTGTGATATCATTACTTGTACTGTAATGGGGCTACAGTACACATATAACTGAATCATCCACATTTTGGAAAAAAGATACTATAACCCTATAATGAATAGTTTTAAAAATACTTGATGAAAGATTTTTTAATGTTGGTTATTCTGCCATTGTACAGTACTGTACTTGACTAAGAACTATCAAAGACATTTAAAGAACAAAGGATTTACAGAAGAAAATATCAAGGTTGCCCTTTGTTGTACATCACAAATGTTCATAAATATTGATTTCATTCCTGAGATTTATAAATGCTGTAAATGGTCAAGTTTCAACGATTTTGGTGAAATTTTGCTACTTTCTTGTTTTTCAATAGATCAAAGCGATTGTTAATGTTGCCTCTACATTATAATATAAATATTAAAATAATCTGGATTTCTTAGCTTTTCTGATTTCATAATATCAAAACATTACCCTCCCCTCTGGCACCTCCTCTGCACAAGTGACTTAAATGAAAAAAGGGACAGATCTAAAACCATCAAAGGTCCAAAATTTGATGACCTATGAAAGAAATCACTATCAAAATTACCCACTGCATTTTTGGGTGAAACTAAAGTACTGTATAAGGGTCATTTCAGCTGATGTCATTAGGTCACATGATGTTGGCATCGCCATTTTGTAGGACAGGAACACTGTTGTCTGCTGTACACTTTTAATTAGATTTTATATGTTTGCATGTAGTTATCAGATTATTTTTGTAAGACAATTATGGAATCTTGCTGTGGGTGGTTGCACTAGTAGACATGTGCCAGGAAATAAAAAGCTGTTCTTTCGATTTCCACAGATCCTGATCGACGTTCAAAGTGGATTTCTGCTGTAATGGCACAATGTTTTCAACCTACTGTTCACACTAGGATTTGCAGTGAACACTTTATATCAGGTATGTAGGCTTTGTCTAAGTATAACAATCAGATGTATGCGTTCACATGAAAGTTACTCTTTATATTCCGGTGAATATATAAAGCAAGAAAAATATGAAGTAAAATCGGGGAGAGAGAACAAAAAACTGTATTCAGTCAAATTAGCTGAACTTTTAGGTAGGGTTAGCATGCAGTTTATTTGTTGTATGTGTGATGACTGAGCTGAGTGAAGACATGTGGAACGTAATGATGCTCTGCCCTACCCTGCAAAATGGCTTCCAGTGGAGTTCTGAGTCACGCATCTGACCATACAATTGAAGTAAATATAAGCTAACTGTCCCATTTAATTGACCACAGGCCTAAAAACTCTTTTCGTTCTTGCTTTAATACATTCTTAAGCATTATAATCAGGTGCACACAGTCAAAGCAAATACTTCAATACTTCCAAAGAAAAGATGGTAAACAGACATGACCTAAGTCAATAACTGAACTGTTTGGCTTCCAAGCCAGCCAACTCAAGCCAGCCAAGGTTTTATGAATTTGTAGTTTATATTCCCCAGGTTTAAACTTTACAACAGAACATAAAAATCAATTGAGTTAAAGAAAAGGAAACAAAGTTGGATGTCCAATAGCAAGAAACAAGTTTGCAGTATCCCCAAATTGTTCAAGTCACTTGTTTATTGGTGAAAACTTGTGCATAAATACTACATGTAAGTGTTATGACATACACAGGCAGGATACTTAAAGGATTAGTTCAGTGGTCACATATCCATCTTATTTAAAAGAGGACTTCAGAAGAAACAAAATGGTGCAAAAAGCATTCAAATATCTTATTCTTTAAGGAGATATGCAAGTTTAAAGTTTAATATCATTTCTGTAGAAACGACTGAAATTAAACTAGTTGTGATGTCACAGTCTCAGATTCTCAAAATCTTTATTATTAAAATATATCTATATCTAATTTGTTCACTATCTAAATCATTTTTCCTTAATTTCTTCAGGTGGTATATTATACATGCCCTACCTATATTCAGTTTTATTACTTTTTGACATATCCCATGGTTTTAAGCCACAAAATTGCAGGACAAAATATGATAGTATACATAAAGACTTTGAGGAATCTGAGGCTATGACATCACAACTAGTCTGATTTCAGTCATTTCTTAAATGATACCAAACTTTAAACTTAAATATCTCCTTAACGGAATAAGATTTTTGAATGCTTTTTCTTCACCATTTTGTTTCTTTGAAGTCCTTTCATTTAAGTAAACATGCCTGACCACTGAACTAATAATCCTTTAACATTAAAACTTCTCTCACTAACAAGTATTCATTTTATTTTCAATTGAATACATGAACTCATACAAAGCAGTGAGTCTGGGAGGTAACTTGGTGTTAGAATTTCCAATACCAGTCATTTTGACAAATTTGAGAAGACCTTTATTACAGTCAAACCTTAAGCACTTCCTCCACTAAATGCTTTCCTAGCT
This sequence comes from Chiridota heheva, assembly GCA_020152595.1. NCBI lineage: Eukaryota > Metazoa > Echinodermata > Holothuroidea > Apodida > Chiridotidae > Chiridota > Chiridota heheva. The sequence continues at coordinate 48,888 of JAIGNY010000638.1, forward strand.
GTCCTCTGTCATTTGCATGTTGACCCAGAAACTAATACTTTAATATTGTGACCTGCATTCTCTCTATGAATGCTTGTTTTTTCCTACTAAAATGTATTTTAACTTCCTCTTGTTATAACCAGGAGCTGTTACTGTTATAACTATTTACCGAAATAAGTATGTATGTGACTAATGCCCTGGTTCAATATTTCTATTTACAACTGGCCATTGATCTTTGTCCATCAACAATATGGGAGCTTATCTACTATCCCAGATATTTCAAACAGGAATGCACAACAGAACATCTCTGTTGGAGTTCTACAAGAGGATATTTCAAAGCAACAGAGCTGTGCTGTATAAAGAGTGAGTATACTTGACATATACCAACCTTGAAAAGAAGACTACATGGAAGAATCAATTCTTTCACACTATTAATCTCTAATCATCCATGTATAAAAAATGAAACAGGGAATCAATACATTAATGACAATACAAGTAAAGACATGAACAAATTATATACAATTTTTGATCCAGAAACAATGAATATAATAGCAGAAAATTGCCTGCAAATTAAGCATGAAAAACACAATTGGCACGCAAGATATGAAGAGTTAAAGATATATGGACAAGTAGCAGCAAGGTAGATTATAAGTCCACTAAATCACAGTAGAACTTTACTGTGGACAGATCTGGGTGCCATAACCACAAAAAGTCATCCAGGCTCTAACAGAGACTTTTCAACAAAAAAAAAATCTTCATTTTCATGAGCAAAATGAAATAAAGAACGTTTTCATCATGATAAAATTTTGACCATGTTCATCTACGATAGCTTCTGAGATATTATTGGTTTAAAAATTTGATAACTTTTATATCTTACATTTGTGACACATGTTTTACAAATGAAATAGTTTACAAGATATCCTAGAGTAAAGCACAAAGTACATTAGGTACTGTAAATGAGGCTACTGGAAGAAACACCAAGACAGTATACAAAGAATTCAAGATTCAAAAATACATTTATCAAGAACTGTTTTACAGCAATGATAATGATCATGAATAAACTTGATTTTGTCTAGTTTGTAACTATTTGACTCATTTACTTGTATAATCATCATGATACTTACAGTATATTAATTTCTTAGAAGAATAAAACAAGTAAGTTATCTTTCTTTCTTAAGTTTCTACCTTTCTCTTAACCTCTACTCTACCAGCACTTTTGGAAAGTGCGCTCGGAAAGCGAGCCAAAGATAGGCACCCAAAACAGCAATAACATAAGGTAGAAGGTTGATCAAGGGCTGATTATTGAAGGGTCCTCAGTCTTCCAAGCAGCAGACTCTAACCCATTCTACTTCAGTGACCCGCTGGCCGCCTAATCGATCATGCGGCATATATTTTGAGTTAGGCGCATTTGTCACGGTTGATTAACCCTTACTCTACCAGCACTTTTTGGAAAATACGCTTTAGAGGCTGAGCCAAGATGGGGCACCAAATACGGTGATAATATGGTTTGTAGTAGAATAAGGGTTTTATCTCTTTTTAACATAATTCTGGATACAAAAAATAAAATATCCATTCCATTATCACACTAAAAACAAAGGCCATTGCACTAAACTTCAATAGCACCTATCCTGCATTCTGTAATTCTGAGTAATTCTGATCTCCCTCACCATCTGCTCTTAGATATTGAAATTGAAGTCCAAACAATTATTTTGTCTGCATGTGATACGTTTATAACACTAAATCAACACATATGGAGCTGAAAGAACTAATTTATTTCACAGTTTGAACCATGTGACTTTATTAGATAGTTTGTGTGTATTGATTATGACTGGATGACAGCCAAGGTTATAATATGTACAGTAACACAGCTCCATCAATCTATTCATATTTGCATATAAATATGGATGCTTGCACATAACATAACTTTGGGAACAACAACTATATTTCAGACAACTGTTTTGCTGAATATTGGGAAAATTTTAAGAGAATTAAAGTACTGTATCTCTGATGTGAAAATAATAATTTGTTCTGCAACCTAATGATAATCATTTGTTCTGCAACATAATAAACCAACACAAAATGTAATATTAAAAATAAAAACAAAACACATCAAACAAAATGACAAATCATGAAAATGCAAAATAAAGATATACAAAATAAGTGTCCATTTTTGAGGTTTCTGCTTCCTTCTCAATTCTCTACCATCTTCATATTCATACATTATCATATAACACAATACAACTTCATGCAAAGTTGAACATTTAGCATAATTCACTATGAGCCTTTACAATTCATGAGTCTTTACAATCCAATGCAAGAAATCAACACTTGAATATGTTTTGAGCTCAAGTGAGAGACAATAATAATTTGCTTCAATAGAAATTGATCACTGATATCAAGGCAGACAGACATGCAGGGCAGATGCAGCGTTGATTGCTAATGAACTTTTTTGAGAGGCACCACCAAAGCCTAAGTGACGAAAATGTCCAGTTTTAAAATTACACAGCTGGAAGCAGTATTTCATTCCATAAAAGGATGGTCATTGAGGGTCCACCAGCTGCTAATAAATAGCATTGTATAGCTCTATTAAATTTGTCAATTATGAAGATTAAAATTCACATATTCTACTGTTCCTTCATCTGCAATGAAATATTGTTGCCGCAATAAAACATTGTTACCCACAAACCTGTAACTCAGACAAGATGGGATGCTGTGGAGAATATTAACATGATAATTATTATACTATACTTGTTACCTTATATGTAATATAATATGTATGTATGTACAGTATGTATGTATGTATGTATGTATGTATGTACATATATATATATATATATATATATATATATATATATATATATATATATATATAATATATATATAATATACATATATATTATATATTATATTATTTATATATACATATATATATATATATATATATATATATATATATATATATACACATAAATACATATATATATATATACACATATATATATACATATATATATACATATATACATATACATTTACATATATACATATATATACACATATATACACATATATACATATATATATACACATATATACATATATATATATATATATATATATACACATATATACACATACATATATATATATATATATTTATCTATATATATATATATATATATATATATATGTATGTACATATATACATATACATACATATATGTATACATATATATACACATATTTTTATATATATATACACACAAATACATATATATATATATATACACATATATATATACATATATATATACACATATATACATATACATATATATATATATATATTTATCTATATGTATATATATATACATATATACATATATATATATATATATATATATATATATATATATATATATATATATATATATATATATATATGTATGTACATATATACATATACATACACATATATGTATACATATATATACACATATATCACATATATACAGATATATAATATATATATATATATATATATATATATATATATATACATACATGTATATGTACATACATATATATATATAAACATACATATTCATATATATATATATATATTATACATATTCATATATATATATATATATATATATATACATACATGTATATGTACATACATATATATATATATAAACATACATATTCATATATATATATATATATATATATGTATATATATATATATGTGTATATATATATATATATATATATATATATATATATATATATATATATATATATATATATTATTATTTTATTTCATTTTATATAGCGCATGCCATAACATGGTTTTAAAACGCGCTTTACAATTAAAATACAAATATAGAAGAAAAAAAATATATAATCATGTACGTATAAATATCAAAAAATCGGATAAAGGAAAATACAATACTCATATCAAAACTACAGTAAAAAGTTGAATATAAAAAGTAATTTGGAAATCGACAAAATGGTTTAGAAAAATATTACTTTGTATAAATGGTATATAACACTGATAAAAAGATAAAAATGTGTAAAATGCATTTCAAAAATTAAGAAGGAATAGATGTGTCTTCAGCTGCCATTTTAAAAAATGTTTACATTTGGGAGAAAGTTTGATGTTATTTGAAGTTTGTTCCAGAGTTCTGCTCCTGCAACACTAATAGTTCTTGAGGCATTGATGTTTTACGCTGGAGTGCGTGGAATCACCAATTTGTAGGCAACATTACAGGAGCGGAGGGATCTGGTTTAAAGTTG